>JABTXL010001118.1:5396483-5410203 GCA_025134845.1 Neodon shergylaensis
GGAAGGAAGGAAGGAAGGAAGGAAGGAAGGAAGGAAGGAAGGAAGGAGGAAATACTAAATTAGGTGCCTACAACATCTATCAGAAATGCCTGGGGAAGACCTGCTGGAACAGTCAAGTGAATATTCCAAATTGAGAGATTTCCAGACAGGATGGAGAATTTCTTACACAAAGATAATCTTCTATCTCTGTTTCCCCCTGAGGCATTTGTATACTTTGTGGTAAACAACATTAATCTCCGCTGGAAATGATTGACTTCCCAGCTACTTTTAGGGGTGCAGTGTGGTGAAACCCTTAAGGCAGATATTTCAATTTTTTTTTTTTGCTGTTACAGGATCAAGGAGTTGGCCTGCCCCAGGACAAGACATCTAGGAGGAATATTAAGATGAACTCAGTTGAATCTGAGACAATGGTACCTGTCATTTGTTCTGAGAGTCAGCTCTCAACAAGACAAACAGCACTGAGCAATTTACTACTCTAATTTGTATTACATATTCTGAGACAAGGGTGTCTGGAGGCAAGAGAAAGAGGTGACACCTGGGCTATGAGAAACATTTTGAGGTGATGACATTGTTCTTCAACACGTTCTGTGATGGGATTATATGTATTCACATTTCAGGAAACATGTCAACTGCTGTCATGTCTCAAATATGTATTCAAAATAAATTAATTATTTATTGTTTGTCACTATAACTCCATAAACTGAAATTAAAAACTCAAAGTGATTAAGTTTCTAATTTAAAGTTATTACTTTAATTTAGTTAAATATAGTTATGTAGCTTATAACGGTAATTTGTTTTAAAAGTAATTAAGTTTGGTCTTCAAATTATAGGGCATTTCTATTTAGTACGATTTAAATAAGAATATTACTGTATATCCTAAAACCACAGAGAATAGATAGGATTAGCTTTAAAAGAAACTATTAACACATTTTATTTCACTGAATATCTTTCATGACTTTTAGAAATATTTCATAAACATAAGCAAATATAACTTACTTTTCTAAAGTTTACTTAAGAATATTTGCATCATTTTATGTGTCTTTACCCTTAATCAAAGCCTCTTAAGTGAGTGATTTTAAAGATTAGTTCTACATTATGTGTATGAATCTTTTGCTTGCATTCAAGTATGTGTACCACATGCCTACTTGTTGGCATTCCCTGGAACTGTGGTAATGGATTATTGTGAGTCACTAGATGCATATATGTGTGGGGGGCAGGGGAATGAAATCTGGGTCCTCTGCAAGAGCAAGGAGAGCCACGCTTCCAGTTCCAGACTTTTCTTTCTGTTATGTAATTATACATATTCTTCAAATGGAAAGAATTACAATTGCCTTTTAGGACCTGTTGGAATGAATCCGGTCCGGATAAAGGTAGAGCATAGAAAAGAGTTGAGAGGCCTGGAGAGAATGTAAAGCCGAAGAATGTGAAAGAAAGATTTTTAGAGAAAGTTGGAAGGAAAAAAGACACAATAGGATTAACACACATATAATCTCAGAGACTGTGACAGTGTGAACAAATGCACACAGGTTCGAAACAGACAAATATCCAGCACTGTGAAAAGAAATTGGAAGTCCCATCCTAAAATGATATTTACAATTAATGCCTTCTCCAAAAGGAGAATCGCTGTGGTCCAATAGAATCTCACTGGGACCATCAACCACATTCCAGGGCAGTCCCTATGCCCAGGAGTAGTTGAGCAACACAGAGTAGACTCCATGTTTTGTTTTCTGTTGTTTTATGGAATTTTTTTTTCTTTTCTTTTTCTTTTTTGTCTTATTTTTGGGGTGTTGATTTTGATTTTCAGTTTTTTTTGCTTTTGTTTTTGTACTTAAAGAGAGAATATCAACTTGGATGAGGAAGGATGTGCAGTATATTTGTGCTGAGTTGGACAAGGGGAGACCATAATCAAATTATATTTTATGGATATCATAAATAAATAATGGATATAAAGGCCATAGATGAGTAACTATTGATATCTTCATCAATGAAGCTTTATTTCTTCCATCAAATGGTACAAGTTTACTGAGTGGATATCAATATAAGTGAGCCAGGTAAAACTAAACAATGTAGGAAATCTACACAAGGTGACACACATGTATAATCTTGTAACACAGGAGGTTGAAGCAGGAAGATGGTAAATTCTATACTTTTCTGGTATATAAAGACATTGAAAGAAAAGTAGTAACATTGCTTTTTGCTAACTTTCATATCTGGAAAAAACCTGTAAAGTGTATTAATGGAGACATTGAGATTTTATTTTAAAAGAAGAAAGGATCAAACTGTTTTTGACAATGGAACTTCAAAATATGTTAAAACGTAAGTGCTGTTTCTTTAAAATCAGTGGCTGCTGTGACCATAATTGTTTTCTGTTTTTAACAAATGCACAACCACAAATATATGTATATATGTATCTATCACATAAACACATATACAATTTAATGAACTTGTAATATGATGTGGAGTTATATTTAATATTTTCTGAAGGACCTACCAAAAATTTTACATAAATTAAAAAGTATGACTTTTATTTTTCAGCCAAGAATATTTTTGGTAAAATAATATGTATAGCATAAATAATGAACTAAATTAGAAAAAAAGTAATGTAAATATTGCCAGGATATATTGTAAAGAAATCATTTAATAAAAAATTAAAAAAATCATTATTAAATATAGATTAATTGAAATAATTTACAGGAACACAAGATAGAATAGCAATTAAGTAAATTTAACACCAGGTAGAATTAAATTTGCAAGTATGAGCCAGGCTGTGGAGTCACACACTTTTGTCCAAGTGCTAGAAGACAGAGGAAGTCAAGTGACTTTTGCATGTTCGAAGTCAGCCTGGTCTACAGAACAATCCCAGGACACTGAAGGCTGCTACAAAGTGAATCTATGATTTGACAAAATACAAAAGCAAATATGTGCATATTTAACTTGCAATTGACAGCATTGCTAGGAAAATTCTGTTTCTAATTAAGTGGTGGTGTGATAAATTAGAGATTAGACTATTAATCAGGTTCAAAGGTATTATCATTCTAACTTTAAAGGAAGGAAAAATTAAACTACTATAAGACTATAATTAATTCATATACAAATTTAGAGCAGAAACTTTTTTATAAACTTGAAATAAAACTCAAAAAAAAACAGTCTTGTCCAAAATATGTTGAACAAATTAAAATTTCACTTCAAAAAAAAAATGAAGCCAAGGGGCAGATGTAACACATTTGACCACAATGTTTTATAAAACAACAGCTATATTTAAAATGGGGAATGTAATTTTAAGAAAATCGGCAACTTTTATAAAAATATTCAGTGTACATGTGCCTTAAAAGAGAATTAATTTGACTATAAAATTCCACAATACTTCACTTGGAATTTTAGTTAAAAATAACATAGTACTAATTTAAAGTTATAAAATAGACAGTAATCGTGTATAATCTATTAATCTGCAACTTGACAGAATTAAACTTAAATATACCTAATGATAAAACAGCATAAAAATAGAAACATCAAAATCAAAAACAATATTTTGGAGATCATAAATAAAACTGTAAAATTATATATCAAAATTTAAATATTTTCACATTCTATAACCATCAATGAAATCTGTGCATATTGGTGAATTCATTTCTACATTTATGCATTGATAGTGATCATCACGATTTTATGGTAATATTGAAATGCAAATAAATACTTTTATAGAAATATTATCTTTATAACTGTGATAAGTGAACATATGTGAAGAAGAAATCACAATATTCTCACAAATTTATAATTCAGAATTATTTGTAAGGCATGTTCATGTATACTTGCCTAGAGAGGATTTCTAGTTGGTTAATAAATCCTATCAGTGATACAAATAACTAATGACATATATTCAGTTAAGCACACTTTCCAGACCTCCTATTTTGTACTATGTAATTTATATTCATGCATATTGAAAATCTGAAATATAATTTTTCAGTTTTAAATTTAAATGTACTGTTTATGGAAAAATGAAATATATGCCATACCTAGAATATCAATATTATTCTCAATTACAAGCTTTTGAATATTTTGCACTTTTAACTATGAGATTATAACTTCCAGGCAATTCCCATTCCCTAATTCATCTTCCAAGCGTAGACTATTGGAAAACTTACCCTAGGCACAATTAATGTCTTCCATATCTAGCTCAGGTGACCATAAATAAAGTATTGGGTACTTGTTGAATTCGTGTATACCAGAAAATTACTACCATCATTAAAATACTGAATTGCTATATTTAGAACTGTATCTCTAGCCGTGAAAACAGATTTTAGTGATTCATTTGACCAATAATGTGTGCAGTTGTATTTCTGACCAGTATGTAGGTGAATTAAAGAACTTTAATTATAAATTAGATTAGAAAAGACAGAGGACTGTAAAATAGTATATGCTATGACTTTGATTTTGTAGTTGAATGTTAATGAAAAGCTTTAGCTTCTATAAAAAATAATATCACCATCAGTATGAGAGGTCTTAAAAAACATGACCAAAGAAACAACCATACCACAAAATAAAGCAATATGTCATATTAATTATCTAGAAATATTATTGATCACATAGAATAATTTCATATGACATGCGGCTAATAAGAAAGTAGTGTTGAGCTCTCTATGTACAAAACACTTGGCTTGTGAAATTCTATGTTCTTTTTGGGAGTTATCTAGACTTTTCTGGATCTAAGTATACTCTGTAGAAGGCTGGGAAGCAGCCTTTCGTGTGTTACAGTAATGTCTTCAACTATAATTTATGTCAGTTCAGCAAAGTCATTATTTCATAATCCCAAATTCTTCCTTTTTGTTTTACAGGGAGATTGAAATTGAAATTAATACTTTAATGTATAAGCATGATGAACTGCCTGTCAGCGAGGTCCACACTTCCACTTTACAAAGTTCAATACCTAGTTCTTCTTAAGGCTGTGACTCATCTTTGGCAAAATCATTTGTGGCAGTCCAGAGAGAAAAGAGACGGTGTTCCTTTAGCAGAATATGAAATTTCTTGTAGGTTCATATTACATCTGATTCAACTTTACAGCTGAAGACAATTTTATGTGCACGTTTATAACCTTTACTACCCAATAATAATGATGCTGGACGTTAAAAAAAATGGATATAACAAGGAAGCTTAAGATCACTTTTCAGGCTAGACATTCATTGCTAATCTTGGATACAGACATTTTAATGTTACAACTTATGTAGTGCTAATATTCAAGTCAACATTGAGAGTGTTATTTTATTTTCATGCAGTAAATTCTAGTTGTCTGTAAATTTAAAAGTTAACATTGTATTATCATTTACTTTTAGCTGGAAATGCAGATGAGATAACTTTCTTCTTCTAAAATTTACTTTCATGATAGCATATCCCAGTATTTTGGCTAAGTAAAAATAAAAACAATAACTTCACAATATTTTATTTGGTACCATTTATTAAAAGTTTGATACATCATTCTTTTTGGGGGGGATATCTTCTAGTTAATGAGAAAAGTCAAGATGTTTTGCAAGTATAAAAATGCAGATATATGTTTCCTTAGTAACAATAAAATTAGTAGGCAACAGCATTCTAAACATACCTCAGATATTCTGAAAAGACAGAAGATCGAGTGGGGCTTGAAGACATTGCTTAAGTGATGAAGACCATTTGCTATTCTTTCAGAGGCTTTGAGTTTAGTTCTAAGAGCATATGTCTAGCAGCTTAACAATCACTTGTCACTCTTTGCTCTAGGGATGTGATGCTCTCTTCTGGCTCTTATGAGTACCACATAAACACAAAGTAATTGTACACACAGGCACATACACATATATTAATACCACACAGAACTAAATAGCATGAGATGTATAAGGAAGCAGATAATAAACAGTGTAGGTACAAATGATTTATGCACCTTTGCAAACTTTATATTGCTCGAATGTTTTGATAATTTATGGTAACAGCTTAAAATGGTATAATCTTTTGTTTATGCTATTCTTTTTTTTTTATTGAGAAAAAGAAAAAAAAAGTTTCCGCTATTCTTTTATTTTCAATGTATTTTCATTGCAAATCCTAATATTCTACTGGACTCAGGAAAGATATCAAGAGAGTAATAATTTTTCAATACTTTAATGTTAGCACAGTTATAAGCGTAAGTGTTATTTAGGACTACACATGACATTAATATTGAAATTTCCTGAGCTGGAGAGATGGTACAACAAGCAGTTAAGATGCATATCACTTTCAGAAGACTCAAGCTCATTTCCAGACAACCATATTGGCCAAGTTCACAACCACCTACAACTTTGGTCCAAAGTTATATGAAGTGTCTTTCTTCTTTAGGTACCTGTTCTCATATATACACATACACACTCATATACATGTACTGAAAAGAAAATAAATTTCTAAAACTTTAAACATACTTTTTTTTGTAATTTTTACCAGATGTTCTTCTGAAATGAGATGAAGTCACTTCTCACCTTCCCAACGACTTATCAAAAAGTGGGAAAAGGTACTCTGAAAGAAGACTTTAGGTATAAAGTGTTTAAACCTGAAGCAATTTCTTCAAGTATGGCCGTAGAGCATGCTACCCAAACAGATTGAAACATCTGCACAGTTTTGTTGCTAATGCAAAGATGGAAAGAATAAAAATGATAGCCACATAGATATTATGTAAAGAGCTGTTACCTAAAACAGACAGAAAACTTATCTTGACCCAAAAATGCATATTTTGATGTACAGATTTTTTTCAGAGTTTTTACTGGTAACTGTATGATAATTATTTTACAATTCAGGATAGCTGAATTTTACAAAGATTAAAAACACTGACTGTTTATACCTCCAGCTTTCTCTATTCTGATTATCTATATTTTTTTATCGTGAATCTATGTTCATTTTCTTAGTGTTCACCACAGTCAAACATAAGGAGAAAAGCATGGTATCTTAGTAAATTAAACAATATAAAATAGAGTGTTATATGGCATTTAAATAATTATCGAAAGTTTTAGCCCATCTTCCTCTATCCTCTTTAGTAACAAACTTCATATTCTCACCTCTAACACTCTTAAGTTCGGTTTGTTGTACCTATATGTTCACAGATGGGGACCATTCACTGGAGTGCAATTAACCTAAGCATCTTTCTTAGATAAGAAATACTTCAATTAAAATAAGAGCCAATGTATCGAGAATGTATAAATTTATTTATCGGTCTTTATGTGCATGGAATATGCTGCACATATTTTTCTGAGTTCAACTATTTTCTATCTTGTAGCCAATTACAAATTATCAACCTACAAGCATATCTATGATGGACAGCTCATGGGAAAATGAGTGTGTCTATGTTTATGTGAGTGTGTGAGTGCATATATATGTGAGTGTGTAATAAATTACTTGTGTGCACTGGCTGTGTGTGTTTATAAAGTAATAATACTCAATTCAATGGTTTTTTTGTATCCTGTACCAGTTTAATATTTTATTTCTCTTACAATGTAAATATAATTTACAATTAGTACTGTTTGGTGGTGTCTGAAATATCCAGAAATATCAAGAAAATGATATTATATTGTATTGAAGCCACTGGGTTGCTTTTGTTTAGACTCTAAAAACAGTGAAAGCAAAAATAAAACTCAATGTACTCAAAGGAAGAGTGTATTCTTGCATTGTATGTTGTACAAGTATTCTAGTTAGTAACACATTTATATAAAATGGAATAAATATGCTAATATTTGTGTAAAATAAAACAAATAAACTTTCTATTGCAATTTACCACTATTTCATACTTCATTCACTATTTCAAATCCATTATTCATTTTGCTAATTTGTTTGACCATTTTTCATGTTAACTTCTCAGCTGTGAATTCCAAAATTGATTTTTCAAAATTAAAAATATTTCTAAATTGTTACATTTCCCATTTTCATAGCTTGGATTTATAATACAACTTTTTACAATATATTAAAATAATTAAGTCAAAAAATGCAAAATCTGAGTTGTTCATAGTTCTACATTTTGACTATTGATGCTGATCAAAAGCTTAGTGAATGAACACTTAGTATAAAAGAAACGGAGAAGTTATATAAATGAAAAAAATGCATTATACTGAGGATCCTTATCACTTATTTTGGTGTGTTTAGAATGCAACAATATAACAATTATTTAGCAATACTTCTGAACTACTTCCTTTCTTTTTTAAAAAAAACTTATATAACTAACTCAGTATGAAATATTATTATTTATTATATAATGATAGGCCCTATCCCATTAGCATACCAAGAATGTATTCTTATTTATGAAAGATATCAATTCACCCTGATTCTTAGGATGCATATACATAAAATAAAAGTTCAGGAATAAGAATGAAATATTCAAATATAGATTTGAATACCCTGTGAGAATTTCATCCCATGCTCACAGGATAATATATAGTTATCATCCTCAAACAAAGTTCTCATATTTTGCATAAATTTGAAGAATAAACCATAGTAGAAACATAAAGTATATTTTATTAGCATTCCACTCCCACTTGGACAGTCCTGAGATTTTTGGTTGTAGCTTTCTTTCCTATTAATCAAACATTACAGAAACCACATCTAGATGTTCAGTTGAAGGTACATATGTGCATTAGGATTGCAAAAGAATGTATATCCCACGGTTGGGTTGTAGGACCACACTGAGCAGAAAAATAAGACAATAAACACTGGCCAGCACATGAACAGCAAGGAGGCATGAGAGCACTGCCAATGACAAGGCCAAAACAGGAACTCCAAATGAGTAGATGAAAGCAGACGTCGGTCTATGCTTTTTAATCAGACTGCAGGATTCAAGCCACTTTTGCAGTGATGAATCTATGGCTGTTTAATGATACATATGGATCTTTGCATTCAATCAGGTCAGTGTTTATTTACTGTAGTGGTAATTGTTGAGGACATTGGTTTAACACTCAAAAACAATTCAGCTGGTTAGAAAGTATATTTAATTTATTTAAGTAGAATATATTCCACACAAATAGAGCAGAATACTGGTTCAATATGATTAAAAGTACCTAATCGCTTTATGTTTTCAATGTCTTCTATAAGGCAAAAACAAAACTGTCAAGTTATTAACTGAAATGTAAATTATAAACCTGCAAAAAGAAATTGAATTTGAAATGGAGCAGGTGAAGCTTGCTCACAATTTCTAGCAAGAAAACTTGAGTGCTGGTGATGTAGGAGAGAACTTGACTGGGTTGCAGTAACTGCAGGACTTTCCCCCAGTAATGCAAAGAACAAAACCTGAAAGTCTAAAATCTGTTCTCAGAAGGGATATGTAGAAACCTGCCAGCAACATGAGGTCAAAATGTTTCACTCCAGAATTAGATTGTTCTGATGTGTCATGTCTCTTCGATAACCAGTGTTAATATGAATATCAGCTTGAATTTTTTTATTAGGATGGAAGATCACGAGGGCATCGTCACAGTAAAATGTCAAATATTATCAGTCATGTTTCAAAAAGCATGTTACTTATGCAGACACAGAAACAAGATTCGGACTAAAATTGCAAGTCAAGTAATTTTCTGATCCATTTTTATAGCGAAATATACTGTGGAGTCAGAGTCAACATAATACTCAAAATTAAATTTTATTGATACTTGTTATCAAATACAAAATCTTAACTTTAGAAACTGAGCCAGGGGAATGTTTTGAGTATTTGATCAACATGTGAAAATCTCACTGTACATATGTACATAGTAAGAAAGGGTGGAAGACAAGAGCCCAAACAGAGTATATCATTTAATGTTTATTCTCAGTCAAAATTTTGACTATCTGATAATCATCTTAACAGTTTGAAAGGCTTAGGAAATCAGGAAAAAATATTTTTCTTCTTCCCTTTGTCTACAGTATTGGTAAGGTTTGAAGTCATTGAAAAGCTTTAGTATAATTATCGAGCTAAATGGTCATCTGTGCTTGCATGTACAGGATGACGTGAAGTGACTGACTGGAAAATTGACAGGCATAATCTGCTGAATGAAAGGGAAACAAGAACCAGTAACCCAGCAGTATCACCATTAACACTCTGGAATTTAAATCCAAGAGAAAACCTGTGTTCTCAGCTCCAGTTAGGGAGTTCTTTATTTTACTTATCTAATCTGATCATTCTAACTGGGCTGTAGTGTTTTCTTGGGGGAAGGCACTTTTGTAAAATTATACTTCCTTTCACTCATAAAAGGTGTTTACTTGTAATATATTCGGATCACACATATCCTATCTTTCATTTCCTCCCAGATCCTCTATTTCAAGCTCTTCACCTATTCAACTCTAACCAACTTATTTCTTTCTCTTTCTCCTTAAAAAAAAATAATAAAACAAATAAAAGACACAAAACAAAACAGAAAAATAAGAAACCCTATGCATGTGTGGTACCATGTGTATGTGCACATTTGCATACACACAAAAATACAAAAACATAAAATGGTTAACCAATATATAACACATATAAGAAAAAACCAACATTATTAAAAATATCATGAGACAAAGGTCTAAAAATGTAAGATTTAGTTACTTTTGTGTTGACCTGTTGGAAGGAGGTCACTTGTTTGTTCCCAGAAGCTTAGACCTGAAATATTCACACATAAACTATATTTTTAAATCACTGCTTGACACATTAGTTCTAGCTTTTACATCTTAATTGAACCCATCTCCATTAATTTGTACATCACCATGAGGTCGTGGCCTACCAGCAAAATTTCAGCGCATCTATCTCCAGTGGTGGTTCTATGGTGTCTCACTCTGCCTTCCTCCTCCCATGCTATAGGCCAAGACAGTTCTTTACTCATTAACCAATAAAAGCAACACATAGATAGAAGGACCTCCCACACCATCTACTCCTGCCCTGAAATGTGGTTATTGTACCCAGTGAGAGTCCATTGGAGAAAGCTAGTTTTTTTCCTGTGCAAGTGCTTATCAATTGCAGATATCTCCTTAATTGGTTCTAGGGACCGTTGTCCATTAACCCCTTAAACCTGTCTGGACTGATCCTACGTAGACCTTAGGAGTGATTCCATAGTCGCTGTGAATTCATGTATGTATCAATCCTGTTGAGTGTGGAAAACACTCTTTTATTGGAGTCATTCATTTCTTCTGACTCTTACAATCCCTTGGACATCTCTTTTGCGTAGATCCCTGACCCCCAAAGGCAGAGGTTTGAGGAAGACATCCCATTTTGGACTGAGTTCTCCAACCTCCTACTCTCTGCTCATTGCCTGGTTAAGGATCTATGTGTTATTTCCAATCTCCTGCAAGAGGCTTCTTAATGATGACTGAAGGAGGTCCTTATCTAAAAAAGAAAAATTATGAAATTTTCAAATAAATGTATATAACTTGAAAAACATCATCCTGATTGAAGTAACTCAGACCTACAAAACCAAATACAGGATGTTTTATATGTATATATTAACTTTGCCATCTTCAATATGTATGCTACAATCTGTAAAATCACAGGGGTTAGGTACCTAGTTAGGGAATAAAAAGGAGGAAAGGATCTTCCTACGAAACTAAAATGGAATGGATTGTTACAGACAGGGGAGACTGCCTGAGAGTATTAAATGGAGAAGGGAATGGAAGAGAGGCATAAAAGTGAACATAGGAGGAAGGACAGCTAACACTAAGGGCCATTGAGGCTGTATGGAAACCTGCCTCTGAAGAAGCTTCCTAAAATATATGTATATATGAAAGGAATCTTAATGGAATCACTAAATGATTGGGCGACAATTCCTAACTAGACATTTTATACCCCCAGATGAAACATTCAGTGCTAGAAACGGGTTATATTTAATTGAGTCATTGGCCAAAGGTACCCCATAAACATTCCCAAACATCTCAGACTATTGTCAAGGCTATTGATTGCTTTAAACAAGCAAATGGGAAAACTCTATTGAAAAAAAAACTTGCATAGCTCATTGAGCATAGCTCATTGAACACAGAAATCATGCTGGTACATAGCTAGAGGCTTGACCCTAATGACTCATGTTCTGGGTTCTGGAAGGTACTGTGTATGCTACCAAGAGAGAAAGATAATCACATCAGGTTCTCTACAAACCCTGTAGCCTACAACGATAACCTGCCATGAGATAGGCTGGAACAACAGTAGCCCAAATGTTATGAGGGTGACCAATGACTTTCTGATTAGAGTTGAGGCCCATTCCTTGATGGAACTCATGTCTGATGCTTCTTGGGTGGGTAAGAAAATGAGACTGGATGGGCCTGGAGCAAACTGAATATTATTGTTCTGTTGAGGAACACTATAGTAAAATGACTTCTAATGATACTCTACTATGAAGTTTAACTCAGGAGTTTGAGAAAGATGCCACATTCAGGATTAAAGTGTCTTAAATATAAAAGAATTTTACCGTTTGAGAACTTAGTGCTCATTTTATGATTCCTACAGCTTATTTTTTGAATGAATCCTAACAGTTTATTAAATTATCAAATCTAAACTGAAAATGTTTTTCTAAACATTTTAAAATTCGTTTCAAGTGAATTTGTTATTATGAGTTACATAACTGAGCATTTTGATTTATTGCATGACTGAAGTTGTTGAGAAAATTATTCTGTGCATAAGAACTTAGCAAATACCGAGTAAACAAATCGGCCCTCATCGGTTTATTTATTTCTCTGATGTGTTTTCATAATTTTTCTTTAGGTATTTATTAGCTTGACCTCTTTTCAACCTATCCGCTATTCCAATATTAATTATTAGTTTGTTGTTAGTTAATTATTTATTATTAACAAATTAGATAATTATTGTTAATTTTTTGAATGTCTCCATAATAGTATTTTTTTCATAAGAAAGTTTTGAAACTGTTTATTTCCCTTCCTTTCTTTTACAGCTTACTTTCAACTCCTGGATCTTAGTCATAATGCCAATAGTTTCTTATCACTAATCTGGTTTTCAGGAAATTTATTTATTTATTTATTTATTGATTGATTGATTTATTAAAAATTTCTGTCTCCTTCCCGCCACCGCCTCCCATTTCCCTCCCCCTCCCCCAATCAAGTCCCCCTCCCTCGTCAGCCCAAAGAGCAGTCAGGGTTCCCTGCCCTGTGCTAAGTCCAAGGACCTCCCACCTCCTTCCAGGTCTAGTAAGGTGAACATCCAAACTGCCTAGGCTCCCACAAAGCCAGTACATGCAGTAGGATCAAAACCCATGGCCATTGTTCTTGACTTCTCAGCAGTCCTCATTGTCTGCTATGTTCAGCGAGTCAGGTTAAATATTTATTGGTAAAAATATGTTACTTCCTTATAAATATATATACCAGAGCATCTTCTTCAGTAGATGCCAAATGCAGAAGTGATTATTCAGCCACTCATTAACATCTACTCGTGCTGTCATTAATAACACCATCACCACCAGATCTCCACTACAGGTTCTTTCCATTTTTTTTTTTCACAGATAAAAGGCAAGAACCTGGCCATTGCAACAAAATTGTCTCGGTGCCTCTCTCATTAGTTACTAGCTAATTTTATATGTCAGCTTATTTGTGCCTAGAAGAGATCATATTATGAAAAGCTGTGGAATGGAGCTGTTTATGGTAGCACATGCCTCGAATTCCAGCACTCAGGAGGCAGGGACAGGTAGATCTATGAGTCTGAGGAAAGTCTGCCCATAGCATCAGCTCCATGAGACCCAGGTTTACACACACACACACATACACACACACACACACACACACACACACACACACACACACACACACA
>JABTXL010001118.1:5410213-5451885 GCA_025134845.1 Neodon shergylaensis
ACACACACACACACACACACACACACACACACACACACACACACACAAAACTATCCCAAGGGAAAAAAGGAATGAAACAAGTCAAATTGAGAATTACAGGTTAAGTGTGTAAGTTTGTAGACAAGTTTCACTGTGTCATCAGGTAGTTCAGAGTCTTCTATAAGCAGAGAACATGCTTCCTCACATACTTCTTCTTGTGGCTTGGTCAACGTGTCAAGTCTTTTTTCAGATCATTTTATCTTTTCTTGTCATCTGGGTGAAATGTTAATATTATGCTACTTGAATGATCATGGACCTAGAAAGGGTGATTTCAAATCTAACCATGAATCAGAGCCACTAAGCAGGCTAAAAGTAGTTTTCTGGGTTTTTTTTGTTTGTTTGTTTTGTTTTTTACATTTATTTATTTATTTATTTATTAAGATTTCTGCCTCCTCCCCGCCACCACCTCCCATTTCCCTCCCCCTCCCCCAATCAACTCCCCCTCCCTCATCAGCCCAAAGAGCAGTCAGGGTTCCCTGCCCTGTGCTAAGTCCAAGGACCTCCCACCTCCTTCCAGGTCTAGTTAGGTGAGCATCCAAACTGCCTAGGCTCCCACAAAGCCAATACGTGCAGTAGGATCAAAACCCAGTGCCATTGTTCTTGAGTTCTCAGTAGTCCTCATTGTCCGCTATGTTCAGCTAGTCCGGTTTTATCCCATGCTTTTTCAGACCCAGGCCAGCTGGCCTTGGTGAGTTCCCAATAGAATATCCCCATTGTCTCAGTGTGTGGGTGCACCCCTTGCGGTCCTGAGTTCCTTGCTCGTGCTCTCTCTCCTTCTGCTCCTGATTTGGACCTTGGGATTTCAGTCCGGTGCTCCAATGTGGGTCTCTGTCTCTGTCTCCTTTCATCGCCTGATGAAGCTTAATATCCAGGAGGATGCCTATATGTTTTTCTTTGGATTTACCTTCTTATTTAGCTTCTCTAGGATCACGAGTTATAGGCTCAATGTCCTTTATTTATGGCTAGAAACCAATTATGAATGAGTACATTCTAGGTTCCTCTTTTTTGGTCTGGCTTACCTCACTCAGGATAGTGTTTTTTTATTTCCGTCCATTTGCACGCAAAAATCAAGAAGTCATTGTTTTTTAACCACTTCCTACGTATAACCCCAGCAGTACAGACATTAAGGACAACATTGAATAAATGGGACCTCCTGAAACCGAGAAGCTTCTGTAAAGCAAAGGACACTGTCACTAAGACAAAAAGGCAACCCACTGACTGGGGGAAGATCTTCACCAACCCCACAACTGACAAAGGTCTGATATCCAAAATATATAAAGAACTCAAGAAACTAGACTGTAAAATGCTAATCAACCCAATTATAAAATGGGGCACTGAGCTGAACAGAGAATTCTCAACAGAAGAAGTTCAAATGGCCAAAAGACACTTAAGGTCATGATCAACTTCCTTAGTGATCAGGGAAATACAAATCAAGACAACTTTAAGATACCATCTTACACCTGTCAGAATGGCTAAAATCAGAAACACCAATGACAGCCTTTGCTGGAGAGGTTGTGGAGTAAGGGGTACACTCATCCATTGCTGGTGGGAATGCAAACTTGTGCAACCACTTTGGAAAGCAGTGTGGTGGTTTCTCAGGAAATTCAGGATCAACCTACCCCTGGACCCAGCAATACCACTCTTGGGAATATACCCAAGAGATGCCCTATCATACAACAAAAGTATATGTTCAACTATGTTTATAGCAGCATTGTTTGTAATAGCCAGAACCTGGAAGCAACCTTCAATGGAAGAATGGATGAAGAAAGTGGAATATATATATATATTAGAGTAAAAGTAGTTTTCTGACACTGATTATATGCTTGTAAATATAGAATGTCTATGGCACTACAATGAAATTTGAGATGTACAACTATGTGTATTTGCATATTACTTATATTTTATATATGGACATACACACACCACACACAAACACATACCTCTTCTATGGTAATCATGATGCCTTTCATGTAGCAATGTGAATACAAGTTGTTGTATTGGGTCCATTATATATCATTATAAACTAGGAAAGCATCTTTTCCTATACTTGAGCTTCCTTTAGCACACAATGTATCCCCAAAAATTCAGATGATTTGAAAATTTTAGAAGTGCAATCTAACATTTTCTCACTAATCAGTAAGCTAACAATCATTCTATGCATGATTTTGTTATTATGAAAACCATATATATATATATAAATGTATATATAAAATGATGGTATTATCACACTAATTTTCTATATGAAATTACAGATGAATAAAATGTTTGTTTCATTGCTGACACATAATTATACATAGTCAAATAGAAATAGTAATTATGGATATGACCCAAACCTCATCATATTTGAGCTAGTAAACAAATTAGGGCCATGTTATTTGATAGCAGATTTTTAAATGCATTGGAATTTATTAGAGCCCTTAAAAAGATTGGTATGATTGAGTATCCTTTGAGTATATTGCTGAGTCTTGAGGAAGGTTGTTTCCTAATTTTCTGAGAAATCACCATACTGATATCCAAAGGGACTGTACCAGTTTGCACACCTACCAGCATCAGAGGTATGTTCCCCTTACTCCACATCCTTCCCAGCATGTGTTGTCATCAGTGTTTTTGATCTTGGTCTGACAGGTGTAAGATGGAATTGCAGAGTTGTTTTGATTAGCACTTCTCTGCTGGCTAAGGATGTTGAGCATTTTCATAAGTGTCTTTGAGTCGTTTTTTGATTCCTCTGTTGAGAGTTCTCTTTTAGGTCTGTACTCCATTTTTTTATTGGATTATTTGTTCTTTTGATGACTAATATCATGAGTTCTTTATATATTTTTGGAGATCAACCCTCTGTCCAAGGTGCGGTTGGTGAAGGTCTTTTTCTCATTCTCTAGGCTGCCGTTTTGTTTTGTTGACTACATCCTTTGCTTTACAGAAGCTTCTCAGTTTCAGTAGATCCCATTTATTAATTGTTGCTCTATGCTACTGGGATTATATTTAGGAAATGATCTTCTGTATCAATGTATACTTTCTGCTTTCTCTTCTATGAGTTTCAATGTTGAAGTCTTTGATCCATTTGGACCTTAGATTTTGGGCATGGTGATAGATATGGATTTATTTTCAATTCTTCCATATGTTGATATCCAGTTATGCAAGCATCATTTGTTGAATATACATTCTTTTTCCATTTGATATTTGTTGCTTATTTGTAAAAAGCAGTTGTTCATAGGTGTATGGATAGATATCCACATCTTCAATTTGACTCCATTGATTTTCCTGTCTGGTTTAATACCAGGCAGACAAGATCTCCTGAGGAAATTGGAAGCGTGGGAATCATGGGAGAAGAGTAGAAGGGGAGGGGCGGGAATGGAAGGGAGAGGAATATATATTTTTTTTCCATTTGATATATATATATATATCAATAAAAACAACTATAAAAAAAGACAATGGCTTCACACTGGTGTGACTGCCCCTTCAGGATATATAAAACAGAATGGAATTCTTGTGACATGGCACACTTTAGCTGGGTGAGACCTTTAGCACTGACACAAATCACAGTGGAATGGGGTTTGCCTGAAGTTCATCATATTCAAATATTTTCTGCTGAGCCAACATGGATAGGAAAACATTTTTCCTGTAAGGGGTTTTAAAGTAAAACAAATGTGTTATAAAAATGAATTCTGAGTTCTCACATGGGAAGAAATAGAAATGGCTAATTTTTGTCACTCACCTGTGATGACTTGAATTAGAAATCCTTGCCCTAGGTATATGTATTTGGACAGTACTTCACAGTTTTTGGTGGTCCTGTTGGAAAGTTTATGGAACTCAAGGAGTATTGCTAGAGCAAGTGTGGCCCAAGAGGTAGACATGGGAATTTATGTTATTTCACCACTTCTGTTCACTCTTTCAATTCCCTGCATATGGAGAGAGGTATGATTTCTCAGTTTCCGGCTCCTGCTTCCTTGCCTGCCTATTATCTCAACCATTATAGACCCTAACCCTCTGTAACTGTAAGTCATAATAATCTTCCTTTGCTTCAGTTGATATGGATCTAGATATTTTGTCACAGCAACAAAAGTACAACTCATACAATACTATTTTGTGAATATATACACTCTCTTTTCTTTTTTAATTATGCTATCTTCAGAAAATAAATGATAATAAGTAAAAAAGAAAGTTTCCAATATTTCCACAATGGGACTGTAACATGAATAGACAAGCTGATTGCCATGGTTTTACAAGAAATTGATAGGCGTGAGTTGAGAGCAAAGATAAGATAGGTGTATTAGTTTGATGGCGGTCACGTGGCATTTATGTTTGAAGAAAATATTTCATCCTGTAGTAGTGTACTGGCTCTAAGATTTTACCCATCTTGGAACTGAACAACCCAATCTATCCAAATTTAAATGAACAGTGTTAGAATATATGAGACACCCGGGGCAGGATAAAGAAGACTTTTGCATGCCTAAAAATAATATTGATCAGTTTATCAACATTTCTTCTCTGGATATCTGTAAATTCAAACTCCTCTACAAAATGAAAAAGTGATCAGATGCTTTTTTGACATCTCCTAGGCTGATCGGCAGTCAACACAGCTATCAGAGGGTACTAGATATGGAGAGTATGTCATTTACTAAGCCTGTGATCAAAATTTCCTTTTTCTTAAAAGACTGATGTGGAGGAGTATATGATTATTACCCTCTTAAAATCTCAAAAGTCGTGACCAACCTTGAGATGCCCATGTCAGACTTGGCATACTAACTTTTCTCCATGGAGAAAGGGAGGAAGTGAAGAAGTCCCATATCTCACCTAAGATTTATAGACAGTTAGTTGTTAAGAGAGAGGCTCCACGGGGTCACGCATATTCCTAGGATTTATAGGCAGTTAAAAGTTACTAGGGGAGATAGCTTCACTTCTCCTCAGGATTTATAAGCAGTTAGCTATTTCTAGAACCTCAGGGTCACAAGGCCACATCTTTCCCCAGAGATATGTAAATAGTTAATGATTGCATTTGAGAATTTTTATTTCAGTCTCTGTGGTTTTTTTTCAGTGTTTCTGTCCATTAGTGTCCAACCCCCTGTAAGTAACCAATCGCCAATGATCCTGTCACCCAATTTAACCCCCTTATTTTTACTAACATGGACTTCAATATGTTTTATGGGTTTTTTTTGGGGGGGTATCATTGATGACTTAATTAGATGAATGATATTTACATATACCCGTGAAATGTTTATACAACAGGTAAAAAGACCTCTAGGTTCTAAGGTTATTGCTGATTTATACATTTTTTAAAGCTTACAGAATATTCCAGAGAGATCCTACTTCCATGATTGAGAAAATCCTTCATCTCATATTCGTCAGAGAAAGATACAAGAAAGAAAAAGCATAACCCCTAGTGACCTTTAAAGGAAAAGAGAGTTGTCTCCCTGAAAGGCAGTTGCAAGAAAATGATCCGCATTTCTCCAGTTGTACTCCACATATGCATACACACACATTACATATTTTCTTGGCACTGTTCCATGCCAATGCCCCTGAAGTGTATGTCTACATAGCTGTCTGTACCTAGAATCATGAAAGATCTGCTTAAGTCATCCTTCATTGGTGTATGCATATTGCAAGTGAAATGGTTCAGAACACTCTTACATAAAAAAGCTTTCTCGTCAGACTATCTTTGGATCATCAGCTCCCAAATAACAACACAGACTGATTATTAGTTAAGAAAGCTTAGCCTTAAGGCTTAGGCTTTTTACCCAAGCAGTTCTTATAACTCAGACTTACTGCTTTGTTCAATCTACCTTTTATCAAACGGTTCAGTTACTTCTTCTCTGGACTGTTTGTCTCACTTGTTTCATGTCTCTTGGGCATTTGCAGATCTCTCTTCTTCCCAGAATTCCTCTCCCTGGAAGTCCTGCCCATTCATTCCTGCCTAGTGATTGACCACTTTTTCTTTTTATCTCACCAAAAATATGAACTGATCTTTACACAGAGTACATTTCTGCAACACTCTTTTCTTTCATTCTTATTATCTGATCTGGCGTCTGCAAACTAGACAATTTCCATCTTATGTGACAAATAGTAGCCCATAAGCCCCAATAAAGCTACCAATGTGATTTTCTAACTTAGAATCAGTTATATATCCATATACGCCTCTGTAAAGTCAATGTTTTTGATGTCAATACCAAAGCACAGTGAAACACATTAGGGACGTTATTTTCTATGCTCTCTGATGAGTAACACTAAATATGAGACATTTTGATATATGAATAAAAAGTTCCTAAGGACAGTTATTAATTAAATAAGAAATCTTGATTAACATGGAATGATAAAATTTAAAAAAGTTCCAAAGTATGTGTGTCATGAAAAACTTAGAGTCCTGAGTCACAATTTTCCACTGGCTAAGCTGTCAAAAGTTCTATTATAAGCACACACAATATTACTCGCATCTCCCATGTTGTACATTATAATTCTAAAATTACCCCTGCTAAAAAGCTCGAAAATACTCTTCGATTATTATGACAGGTTGCAGCTAAAAAGCCTATTATGACATACTTAGGCCATGAAGATTAAAATGATATTTTAATGAAAAGATTACTGAGAATTTGAATCCTGAAATAAAGAAGCATGATTTGAATTGTTCTAACTGATTCTTTTTATTGTAAGTGAAGATGAAACAAAACATAAGGAACTCAATTTTTATGGTGCATGATAGGTCAAAGTTGGTTTTGTTGATGTTGTTATCTGATTCATTGCATTTTTATTTATGAATATTTATTAACTTCAGGATATTTGAGTTTTGGCATTTACAATGTCTCATAATAGCATAATAGCTTCAGTATGTCAGAGAAGACAAGACTAGACTATTTTCAATGTAGTTATTTTAGTTTCAAAAACAGAACTGGTAAAAAAAATGCATGGCCTGAATGTGTTTAAAAAATTGTTAAACTGATTTATCACATAGTGGCAAACCCTCTTATTATGCTGCCCACTGTGTGTACCAATATCTGTTTGCAGTTACATTATTATCTTAGAGTGAATACATACCAACACACATTTTTAAAATACATGAACAAATAAACCTTACAACAAGGCTAGTAAAACATACATATGATCAGAATCTCATCAAATCAAATTCTTTTTATTTTTTAAACTTTTAGCTTACTTAGATCTCCTTTCAAAAATCATTTTTTAAAACAGAAAAATGAATTTACATTCTAAATGCAACAGTTGTGGGGAATATGATAATCTCACATTGTCTCTATCAAGACATAAACACGAAACATGGACATACTCTGTGTTTATTTCTCAATTAAACCCCATTGAAAGGAAGTTAAGCAAATAAAAAGCTATAAAATATAACAAATATAATGAAAGCAAAATATTTGATCACTTTTGACTACAAGGTAGACACAGAAATGGGATAAAAAACCCAAAAACTTTTAAGCCCACCTGGAGGAAGCAGTGTAAATTAAGACAAGGAATTTCTGAAACAAAATAAAATATTTTATAACATGAACTTCATAAATCCTTAAGAATTAGAAGCTTCTGGTTTTAGGCAAGGTGAGGGTGTACACTTTCTGGAAGTGGATTACATGTAGAAGTTGATAGTTAACATTAGAAGTTCATTCTCTGAAGACTACGCACTTATTAAAATTGCCTCTCTCATTTCATCAAAGAGGAGAGACATGCCCAAATGTAGAAGCTGAAAAAATTCTAGAACATTTTATAAAAATATACACTGAGTTGTAAGAACCACTGATGGAAAAAATGAATGGGCAAACCTTGTAAATATAATCAAAAATAAGAGAAATATTGAAAGAATCAAAAATTGCTATCAAAACAGAAAATGAAACACAATCAAAAGAAAAAAATATAAATAAAGATTGCTAGTGGAGCAAGATTAATAAGACCCAGAACTTACCAGCATCATTAAGAAGCACTCCTGGAAGGTTGTTTCCTAATTTTCTGAGAAATCGCCACACTGACATTCAAAGGGCCTTAACAGCTAGGATTCCCACCAGCAAATGCAGGAGTGTTCCCTTTACCCAACAAGCTCTCCATCATAAAGTTGTCATCAGTGTTTTTGATCTTGGCCATTCTTACAGATGTAAGATGGAATCTCAGTGTTGTTTTGATTTGCAATTCCCTGATGACTAAGGATGTTGAACATTCCCTTAAGTCTCTTTCAGCCATTTTCGATTCCTCTGTTGAGAGTTCTGTTTAGGTCTGTATTCCATTTTTTTTAAATTGGATTATGTGTTCTTTTGATGACCAGTTTCTTGAGTTTTTTGTATATTTTGGAGATCAGACCTCTGTCTGATTTGGGTTTAGTGAAGATCTTTTCCCATTTGTAGGCTGAGGTTTTGTCTTGTTGACCATGCCCTTTGCTTTACAGAAGCTTTTCAGTTTCAGGAGGTCCCATTTACTAATTGTTTCTCTCAGTGTCAGTGCTGCTGGGGTTATATTTAGGAAGTGATCTCCTGTGCCAATGTGTTCGCAACCTTCCTCAAGACCCAGAAATAGCATTTTTGGGTATATATCCAAAGGATGCTCAATTGTGCCACAAATACATGTGCTCAACAATGTTCATAGCAGCATTGTTTGTCATAACCAGAAACTGGAAATGACCTAAATGCCCTTCAACCAAAGAATAGATAATAAAAATGTGGTACATTTATGCAATGGAGTACTACACAGCAGAAAAAATAACGACATCTCGAATTTTGCAGGCAAATGGATAGAGCTAGAAAACATCATTTTGAGTGAGGTAAGTGATACAGAAAGACAATTATTACATGTACTCACTCATAGGTCGTTTTTCAACATAAAGCAAAGAAAACTAGCTCACAAATCATAATCCCAGAGAACCTGGACAAAAATGAGAACCCTAACACATACATAGATCTAATCTACATGGGAAGTAGAAAAAAGACAAGATCTCCTGAGTAAATTGGGAGCATGGGGACCTTGGGAGAGGGTTGAATGGGAGGGGAGAGGTAAGAAGGGGAGCAGAGAAAAAAATGTAGAGCTCAATTAAAAGAATAATAATAATCATAATAAAAAACACTACTGGAAGTCTGTAAAGGAGCATTAACACTTAAACAATAGCAGTATTCTAACCATCAGGGTTGTGTGCAGCCAAGTGATTTATGTGTGTGCATGAGAGAAACAGGTATAGACACAGAGACAGAGACTGCGAGTGTGTGTAATTTGGAAGATAATGGAATAAGTTGCCCCAAATCCTTTCTATTAAAAGGCTTTTATCTGTTATGACTCTTTGTGTAAATGGTATGTACACACCATGCTGCACTTGCGGTTATCAGAAGACAACTTTGTGCAATTATTTCTCTTTATACCTTTATGTGGGTCCTGGGATTGTATTCACATCATCTGGTCAGGATAAAAACCAGTTTACCTATTGAGTCATGTCACTAGTCCCTGCAAAATGCTTTTTATAGCAGATATTCAACAGGCAATATCTGAAGGCAATATTTGAAGTCTGCTTATAATATAATTCTGAATCTAGTACTTAAAATTAATGATATTTATAATTGAAACAGTCTTTACAATTTGCAAATGATGGTAGGAATGGAGTCAAAATGTGGTAAGTATTAAAATGTATACTCAATTGAACATAACTTTCTAGAAATATGATAATAACTGTATCTTATTAACAGCTGCAGATTTTGAACAACAAAGACACCAAACCATTATCCAGGTATGTATCTTAAAGACATGGAGAGAATCCTGACAGTGGTGGCGAACAACTTTAATTCCAAGACTCAGGAAGCAGAGGCAGGCATATCTCTGAATTCAAGACCAGCCTGCTCTACTGAGCAAGTTCCAGGACAGGCCCCAAAGCTACATAAAGAAACCTTGTCTCAAAAAACAAACAAACAAACAAACAAACAAACAAACAAAAAGCCAAGACACAGAGAACACTGTTGGAAAAAATATGGGCTACTTTGATGATGACAGGTATGCAGTTTCCGACTTCAGGGATTGTGTTCATGGACTACTCACAGTGCAGTGGTTTCTGACAGTAGAAAAAAATTTCTGATGCAAACACAAGAAGGAAAAATTGATAACGAAATTATAAAATACAATTTTATAAAGTATAATCCAAGAAGCAGATATCAATTTTAATAGAACACACTTAATATTCAAATTTAAGTAGTGTTTTATGCAAACATTAGGTCTGTTTAGCAGACCCAGTAGCAATGTAAGAATTATTATAAAGGATAAAAAAGACTATCTGTTAGTCAACAGACAGGAAATCACTCATTCGAAAGGGTTCAAAGAAGCTGGGAAAGGGGCCTGGTGGAGAGAGCATGAACAAATAAGGTCATGAACTCAGCACCTAGTGAATAATAATAAAACAAATCCACAACAACAAAAACAACAACAACAAAAACAAGGAAGTACATATCATAAAAATTCAGTTAATTATCATGAACCTCAATTCTAAAGCACATAATATAATAAGTTAAATCACAATAACTTGACTGACTTATAAAATTCTCTCATTTCCTTTTATATATTTGTTTACTACATATACACACATATATATTAGATGATATAGATAGATGATAGATACCAAGACCCATGAACGATAGATAGCTATCTCGATAGAGATAGAAAGAAAGATACAGATCAACAACCCTCCATTATTTAATCATATACCTTTCCTCCTTCCATTTCCAAAAACTCTTAAATCTCCTAGTAATGAACATAGAAAAAAGATAAATAAACTAATTCTTTTATTTATTTTTTAAATATTTATTTATTTATTAAGTATACAGTATTCTGTCTGCGTGTATGCCTGCAGGCCAGAAGAGGGCACCAGACCTCATTACAGATGGTTGTGAGCCACCATGTGGTTGCTGGGAATTGAACTCAGGACCTTTGGAAGAGCAGGCAGTGCTCTTAACCTCTGAGCCATCTCTCCAGCCCACTAATTCTTTTTTTAATAGGAAAAAATCTGATAGGTGAAAATGAATGAAAGTTGAAAAGTTTCCCTAAATAATCATTACTAATTGACACAAACAAAAAACAGATCTAAACTGCAGTTTGTCATTTTTCCCAGGAGTTCCATTGTTACATACCCACGAAAGGTCAGAGATACTATCAAGCCCTATTCATGGTACAAACTTCTGATAAATATTTGCATAGCTATGATGAAGATCAGTTTATAAACTCAGCAAAGTAAAGTTTAATGATAACAATAATAAAATGAGATTGATAACATAGGATACAATTTATGTGATTGGGACTCCCGATATTTGAAACATCCAAGATAATTATTTGTAATTTTTGAATCTGGTTTACTAAAGATAACTAAAATTGTAGTGGATAAAGCCAAAGAAAATGTGGGGCTACTATCATTAATTATTATAATGTAATAACATCTTTTAATGAATGTATAGTAGTAGCATATGTGAATTCATGAGAATGCATGAAAATTGAAAATCTAGAAACCCTGATTAACAACAGAAACCAGGCGTGCTTTATATTCTATTTGGACACACAGAGAGAACCGGAGAAAAAAACTGTTTATTAAAAGATATTGGGAGAATATGAAAATATAGCGTAGATGTTGGAGACTGAGATATTATAATATATGTTGTCAAAATTAATTATAGAAAAACACAAAGATGGACAGCAAAATGTAATATAATCTGAAGTAAATATAAATTGCCTAAGTCAGCATTTCTGACTAAAAGTAAAACAGACTCTCTTATATACTTTTCTATTGCCATGACAAAATACCATGACCAAGACGACTTATGAAAGAAGATATTTAATTTGAAGTTCAGTGTTGTGGAGATTACACTCTGTGAACGTAATGTTGGGGACCATGGCAGGAGCCAGCAAGCATGGTGGTAGGGGAGCAGCTGAGAGATTATGACAGCATGAAGTAGCAAAAGGACACTTGAAATAACATGGACTTTGAAACCTCAAAGCCTGCCCTCAGTGATATATTTTCTACAAAATGGCTGTACATTCTAGTTCTTCTTAAGCAATGTAAGTGGGAACCAAGTATTCAAATATATGCCTATGGGGCCATTCTTATTTAAACACACACACACACACAGAGAGAGAGAGAGAGAGAGAGAGAGAGAGGTAACTGTTTCATTTTATTATAAGATTATTGTGAATGTCCTCATGCCAATGAATTTGAAAAACTAATGAAACCAAAACAATTTTAGGCAAAATTAGAATGAACAAGATTAAAGAATAAGAGTAAAACCGTAAAAATATGCATTATTCGTAAGTCTCTCAAAGTCTGTTGCTCCACTCCTAACTGTAAATTCTAAGTGTTTTATTGTCTTAGCCAGGAAATTCTAACTTTTATATGTTTTATAAAGTCTACTAAATTTCTGGCCCAGATCTGAGTTTATTTCTCTCTTGTATCTCATCTTTCCCACCTTTAAGAGCTACTGACTCTTGATCACAAGTTTGTTAGACCTCTGGTAGAGTTAAGGAGGTATATACATTTACACAGCTGGACCAAAGTCTTCTAGGATGATCCAAAAGGTGAATGCTCCAAAGTTTAACAGTGATGTGGAAGTCAGGTATCTCAAAAATGATTGTGGATTTGATCTTGCATGTGGAGGGGTAGTAATGGTGGTGGTGGAATATAATCAAAAGCATATGTACATACTACATATGCATGTAGTATATACATTTACATACATTATATATGGTGTAATCTGTCATCTATATAGTGCAATATGTAATATGCATATGTATGTAATATACGCATATGCCTACATAATCTATGTAATGTGATCAGATGCATTCACCGCAAAGCTTTTAATGAAGATTGATTGCTAAAACACTCTTGCCATAATTCAAGTTTGAAATGGGTTCAAAACTCCAAAATTTCATAGGTGAAAATGAGCTGTGAACATTTCTCAAACACAGTATATTAAAGTTGTTTCTTGAGAAGTTTGCAGATAGTGAGAGTCCAAAGAAAATAATGAACTGGAAACCACTCTCAGAGAAAATAAATAAGACTTAATCAAGAACATAGCACATCTGCACAAGGCAGGCATTTGACATTTGCACAGCAGGAGAGCAGAAATGCAAATGAACATTTAGTTACATGTTCCACTTATTCTCCTTTTCAATTGCAGAGTTCATTATAATTATTCAGGCTTTGTTGTGCACTTATGAATTTTGGGGTGGGCAATGTGTGTTTGGCAGATAACTTGCCTTTTTAGTTTCGTTGTCAAAGCAAAGGAGCCTTGTCCAAATGGGAGGTATCGTGAGATCACAGATTTCGGTACCCATGCTTTATAATCTAAATAATACTGCATGGCTGTCTTAAAGGAGTTTCCAATAGTTGGTATGTCAGAGGGGTGGGAAGGTTTGGTAGATTTATTGTGCAATTGAATTGACTCTTTACTCTATATCTACCTTCCGTTTGTTGTTGTTCTGCTTGTTTTTTGTTTTGTTTTGTTTTGTTTTTAGGGAACACAATTAATTAATAATCAATCTGTTAGTTGACAATTTCCTGCAGGTATGCAATATACGCTGAATTCACTCACTCTACAAACTCCTTAATCTCTTATAAACACCTAACTCCCCAGATTCCAACATCCTGTTTCAAACGTTTCTGTCCTTCTGTTTTGTCTTAAGACTCAGGTCTGTTTATTTTTTAATTCTTTGATAATTTAATTAATATGAACAATTCATTTTATTAATATTCACCTATCACTATCTCCCTGCAAACCAGCTCCCATAAGCTGCCTTTCTTCTTTTGAACCCCATGGTGTCTCTCTACTTCCTGACTTTTATTTTTTTTTTCTTTTTAGAGAAATAATCTAATGAGTCCAGTTATTACTGTTTCCAATTTACTGGGGCAAGGACAACTTACCAGTGGCTATATCACCAAAGAAAAGTGTTTCTCTGATTGTTAGCATCCATCAACTGCCAGTAACTCCTCTGAGAACAGCCTTGTCTTTCTCAGTGGCCAAGTATACACAGCTATCAGGACAAAAGAGTAAGAAACTACTTTACTCATAGAGTATTTTTTATTCCCTGTTCTTTGCTATGAGTTTGATTTTGTAACACTCATTATTAGATATCAACTTCTCATCCATTAAAACATGTTTTGCTCTACATTTTGTGTGTGTTTTCTAGGACGATGATCTCTTAATTTAAAGAATACTAGTTGTTCAACAAAACTTTATTTGTTGGTATTTTTGTTAATAATGAGAAATAATAACTTATATCTGTTCTTCCCAGGACCTTTTCACTTCTTGTGTTCCCACTTCTTTGTCACCCATCTGGCAATAAGAACGAGCTTTAGTGTCTAAGCCAGAACTTCCCCATTTTTTTATATTCTGTCTAAAATCTAATTTCCTGGTTCCTCTCTGAGTTTATTTATTCATTGTATTGCATCATTTGCAGCAAACAAGACTCCCTAACGCTTCATCATTATGCATGCTGATCTCTTAATTCACATCATAATTTCCTTCTCAGGCACATTTTTATTTTCTAATTTACCATATGTAACAGTTTACCAATGTTTTAAAAATATATGTCATGGAGTTTTTTGTTTTCTAACCTTTTATATTGCTATAAATTTATTTGTCCAGTCAAAAGCTAATCACACATATTTTAGATTTTTGTTACAATAACAGTGTACTGCAGTAAAAATATCTTTACACAATAATGATACAACAAATAAAAATGATATGCTTCATGCTATCTAAACTAAAACACCAAATTTATAATGTAATTTTATAGATCAAAACTATAAAGATGTTCACTATTTTGCTTGAAAGCAATACTCACAAAACAAAATCTGTTTTACATTTGTATGTTTAATAGGCAGGCAAAATATTCAACCTCACAACAAAAACTCAAATTATTAGTATCCATCATATACAAGATTACCATGAATAATGTGTGATAAATTCTAAGAAATTATTCATGTATGACTGGTAGGAAAGAGAAATGTTCTTGTAATCTTTAGAAAAATATATAGCAACATTTAATCTTCTAATTCTGCTCAGTGATTTCATTTCTATGTGTTTATCTCCAATCAACTTTTATACAAAATGTCCAGCTATAAAAATTTAATGACATTTTTGTAAAACTACAATCATTTTATTAAATAGGCATCATCAATAAAAGAATTTTTTTTCAGAATCTCAAATGCAATGTATTAACACATCAATATTCTATTTCAATAAAATTGCAAATAGTTAAAAATACATCGGCAAAAGAACAAATTATGCAAATATAGGTATAGCTAGATAAATTTTTGAATGCATGTAAAATATTAATGAGTTAGATTTTTATGTAATTTGTGTGTTTATTTACTTGTTGGCGTTTGAATCGCCTTATTTAAAATTCAATTCCTAGTCTGTTTCTGTCATGTTGAAAGTTTTGTCTCAAATGCTTCCCTAAAAGAGAAAAATGTATCACTTCCCATCTTGTGTTAGGAATTACCCTGTGATTTATTTTTAGCTAATGAAAAACTAGTGTCTCCATCATGATTCATTCCCACTGGAACTGAAATAGTTCTTTTCCATTTGTAGATTTCTTTTGCTTCTCCCGAATAAGCTAGGGCAGCTTTTAACTAGCAGCGGCTATGGCACGCTGACACTTACTGACATAATATACAACAGGGCTACAGCACACGCATGATTAATCTGTAGTGTGAGAAATAACCTTTTGAGTTATAAGCCACTTACACTGTCCATTTGTTATCACTGCATAACTTACCCTAACCTGACTCATGTGATTCATGAGACTGAGGAAGAAGAAATTTAAAATAATAGTGACCTCATCATTTAGGAAATGAGAAGCAGATGGCAGGGAAGTGCATGTGGCACTTTTCACTCATCTGTTCTGTTTTAATAATTTAAACACATTGGAGTCAAATATTACATAATGTCAACATTTTACAGAAGCATTATATATATATATGTATATATATATATATATATAGTTTCTTGGGGTTCAATAACAAAAGTGAACCTCAAAAGAATGCAAAATATTACAAAATTCAAATATTGATGTACTCTTACTCTTAGGTATTTAGGTGAATTTGAAAGTATTTGCTTACTAATTATAACTTAATTATAACACTGATTACATAAAATTTTATATTATATAGTTGAGAAACGTATCTCACTAACTACAAATGGAATATATTAAATGAATTTTGTGATTTCACAATAAGTATTAAAAATATAATAGATCAAAAGATACATAAATTCTATAAACGACTATGAGCAAATTTGATATGATTCATATTATATCCAACGCCTTTAAAAAACATTGAGATACACTGATGTTAGAATGCTATTGCAGCATTTTTTCTTTACGATTCAGGTCAGAGTCACAGCGGGAAAACATGCAGACTCTCTGATTTTTTTTCAGAAAAACAAACAATATTTGATTCCGCTGTTTCAGGCATTATTTCTTATGTAATGAATGGCCATTTAGTAGCTTAGCCTTTCAGGTAATTTTTCTTAAATACTTCGTATTTCAAAAGAATCAAAGGTGAGATGATATTATAGCCTATAAATAGAGACTGAAATCACTCTGCCCAATTAATTAAGACATGGGTGAGAAATATTTTAAGTAGTTTAATAAGACTGGTCTATACTTTCATAGCACTATGAGAAATAAAATTAGGATGAATGCGTTTTGAATCCATATTCATTTTCACTCCACATTAACGGCACTTTCAATTGACTGGAACCATAAAAATAGTTTAATTAATTGTTATGAGTTGAATTGCCTCATATATGATATTCTAAAATCCACTATTATAATAGATTTCAGCAGGTAAATTAGAATATTCCTCCATTCAATGGTCAAGTCTGAAATTAGTCAGGTGAGTGACAGAGGGAATTAGTAGGATTTAGTAGTTGACAAATAAGCATTATATTTATATGTAAATATGAAGTACAGGATGTGGCAATGGCACTTGAGATACTTTGGCCATGTTATGAGAATTATGGCAGATACCCAAAGTTAGCACTGCTTGGAGGAGTGCATGGAATAAGTCAAAGAGGAAAGCCTCCAAAACGCTAGATAGAGAGCATAAAGGAAGACAGTAGAACATTTGTATGACAATAAACAAAAGCATCTAGAACTGCTCAGAGTAGGAACAACTGGAAAACCACCATAAATGAATGGGCTGTCCAAACATGCTTAAGCATTGCTGGGGCAGAAATGATGATGATGATGAAATGATTATATATATATGTGTGTGTGTGTGTGTGTGTGTGTGTGTGTGTGTGTGTGTGTGTGTGTGTGTGTAAATTAAGGTAAAACTCTCCACAAGTAATAGGTCAGTCTTTTCTAGATTACTTTACACTACATTGATACAAAATACATACATAAGTGTTTTTGGTCTGTGCTACCTCTTAAAATGCATAATATTTTTAGTAGAGCCAGATAGTTTATCTACACAGCAAAATATTCAGAGAGAAAGGGTCCAAGCCATCCACCAAATTCACATTGTTGTTATTTATTTTAATTATTTAAATAACTTCTGAGATAGAACCTACTTGTGCATATTTCCTTTCTGCTTTAGCTTCTCAAGTGCTATGGTTACAGGAATATATTCCTACTCCCCAGCCATAGCCTTAAAATAAACAGGCATTTCTCTGCACAATGTTCAGTAAATTTCTTCCTTTGTGCCATTGCTCTGTGGTTAATTGATCACTGAAGAGAAATAAAATTACCACAATTACCTCTGATTTATACATTTTCACTGGGTCCAGTGTCATTTGACTTGAAAAGTGTTTACTTGGCTAAACTGTAGCTCTATCTTCAAAGAACTTGGGGATTGATCATGTGATGCTGCTTTAGTAGCTTGCTATTTTCCTCTTACATAGAAGTAGTAAGATGCCATCCAAAAGCATCAACAAAAGTCCCCAGCTCCCACATAAAAAAAATGCACATAAACCCAGAATTGTGAACACACACACAGACACATAAGAAAGTGTGTGTTCCTTCACACAGAATAGTTAAGTGTCATCCTAAGTTAAAACAGCCATGTCATATTACAAATCTATGTAGGAACTAACCAATCCATACATACATACACACAGAGAGACACAGACGTACACACCTGCTAGATACATGTGTACATTATAAATAACCATTAAATATATATGATAAATATATGTTATGTATATCTATGGTGGCATCAGTCATGAATTTCAGGAACACAGAACAAACAGGAAACAAACTGTGCTAGTTAGAATTGTGAACTTGAAACAAATTCTGACATACATGTCTGTGGAGCGCTTCCTTGTATGTTAATTGATAAGTGGTACCATTTCATCATGGAAAGTACCACCCATGGGCTCTCTAAGTAAGTAGTTATACCCAAAAGCAAGCAGGTAAGCAACATTCCTCCATGGGAGTTGTTTCAGGTCTGGGTTTCTTATTTCTGCCCCGAGATCCTTCTTCCCATGACTTTCTTTGAAGATGACAGCAATTTGCAAGTCACGTATACCTTGTGACTCCCCTAGTTGGTTTTGGTCAGCAATGTTTTATCACAGCAACACAAAGAAGACAAGGACAAACACAAACACACACACACACGTATGCACACAAACATGCACACATGTACATACACATGCAGTCCCCAGCACATGCACAAATACCAATGAAAAAATATTTCAAAGAATCAGTAGAAATTTGATAGCATAAAAATCTTACACAGGAGCTAATGCTGCCAGGTTTTGGAAAAGTTTATTGAAAATAAATGGGTGGAGCTCATGTCATCAATATTATTAAACTTCCAGCCAGGATAGATGTCAACACTGCTCACAAAAGCATGTGAAGCAATACATGTGCTCAAATAAATGGGTGGCATGGTAGCTGAATTGGTAAATAAAATGGACCATTGCAGCTCTAATTCGGGAAGGGTGTTCAGTTCCTTCTCACTTGATGAGGGTGCCAGTCAGGTACTAAAGAAGGAAATGCCAGTCAGGCAGTGGTGGTGCATGACTTTCATCCCAGCGCTCAAGAGGCACAGACAGGTGAGTCCAAGGCCAGGGTGGTCTAAAGAGTGACTTCCAAGACAAGCTACACAGCCAGAGACAATCCTTGTCTCGGAAAAAAACAAAAACAAAAATATAAGGAAATGCCATTAAATACATGAAATTGTTGTGATCGTATACTACTAAAAAGCAGCCGACAATTTGTCTGCAGTGGCATTTCATTTGTTGTTGTTGTGTGTGTGTGTGTGGTTTTTTTTTTTTTAATAAGTAAAGCTTGCCTGAATATCTGAGAGTAAAAAAGCCTCACCGGTCAGCCTTACAGACCAGGCAGTGGTAACATAACATGTTTAATCCAAGGAGCCACACCAGTTACCAGTTAGAAACTGGGCAGTGCATGTCTTTAACCCCAGCTCTAGAGATGAATATAAAATGGGAGGAGACAACTATCTGTCTCAGTCTCATTCTTAGATGCTTAGAGGCAGAATCGCCATTTTAGACTGAGGTAGAGTAAGAGCCAGTGGCTGGCTGTTTTGCTTTTCTTACTTTTAAGTTGAACTTCAATTTCTCCCTCTGAGTTTTTATTAATCGTGCTTAATTTGGCTACATTTTCAAACTTTAAATTATGGACTATATCACATGTTGTATAAAGGTACTGTGCTGGATGTCTGTGTAGTTCCCATCTAAAGTTAAAATGCTAATATTTTCATAGAGTTAATATCGAATTTTCATCATCAGATATTATTATTTTATAAAAATAGAGTATTTAGAATTAACGTTGAAAGAAAAAGACAAAAAGTATATCCTCCTTAATCTGCCTTGCTTAATGTTTTTCTGGATGAAGCTGTAACATTTTGGTCTGTACATTTTCTTCATTTGCATTCTATAATATGCAAATTATCATGCACACGAATTTACTGAGCCAGTTTCATGCTATCATTTCATGCTATCATTTGTACGTGGCTGCCAATGTGTAAACATTTCCTTGATCTATTTTTAAATAAATGTTAACTTTTCAAAAGATATTCCTATTGGTATTCTCGTTTGATTTATTCACTTAAATAGTTGAAGAGTATTTTAGTAAGTGGTTATGGAAGAATGTTATTACTCAAATCTCAGTTTTATGGAACAGTTATTTCTCTATCACCAAGAATGGCCATTGTGCTTATACATGTATGCTGAGATACTTCAACTCATATTAGTAAGAATGCTGTCTTCGTTTTAACAGCGACTGCATAACATAGGAAAAAATTAAACACAAAGGAGTTGTGTAAATAACTAAAGTGTTCTACATACATGTACTTGCTAATCATCCTGGATTCCTACTTGTTACTAATTACTTCTGACTCTTAATTATATTGTTTCTGTTTTTCCATATTGTAGAGCAATTATTTTACAGGATAATCACTTTTGGCTGGTTACTTTGTTGAGTTTATACATTTACCTTCTTGTTCAAATTCATTTCTTTAATTAATTTGCATTTGTGATAGCATACTATGGGAATTGAAGGCAATGTATTTGTACAGGCTGCCGAAGGCCCCAACAATATTTACTGTCCTGACCATATTATCCATTTCTCACTATATCAGTGTTAGTTTTCTCATACAGCAAGCTGCCATCTGATCTGGACAGCCACCTGAGCCCTCTATCTATTCAGTTTTTGAATCCCTCTACAAATAACATTTGATTGCTGATAGGAAATCTCTACAGTAACTCTCAATATCTGGCAGGCCTCGTGAGTCCTTTCTCATCCATAAAAACCCAATTTTCTACTTCAAAATTACTAGTCTATATTGGGGTTTGTATTCACACATTTCAATTCCTGGATTTTCTAATGAAATAAAAATCTATCAGAAATCTGAATTAAGCTAAAAAAGTCTAAAAGATAAGCTTGGAAGAGAATTGTCATGACCAGTACATTTAGTCTGCTCAGCAGCTTGCATAGAATGCACTCTCACCTGTGGTTGTATTTGTCCATTCTAAAATGTGATACTTTCCACTGTAAAGTTAGAGCATGAATTTTATATTGTTAAATACCAGATAGGCTTCCCAATAGTATATTCTATCTATGTTTTAATAAATAAAAATTGCCTAATGATCATAAGAGCAAATCTAAGTCACTAGAAGTCAGGCAGTGGTGGCATACACCTTTAATTCCAGAATATGGGAGAAGGAGGCAGAGGAATCTCTGTGAGTTCAAGGCTACCATGGGCTACACAAGATCAATGCAGACACAAATCCAGGTGGTGGTGCCTCACACCTTTCATCCCAGTACTAGGAAGTCACATGCCCTTAATCCCAGCAATAAAAGAAATATAAAATGGGAGGAGCAAGAAGCTTAGTCTGCTTCATTGGCTTAGTCAGCTTAGTCTGCTTAGTCTGCTTAGTTTGTGGTTGCCCAGGCTTGGTAGAGGTGAGACTTCACTAGTGGTTTGGATGCTTTACGTCTCTGGGATTCAGGTTGAACCCCAATATCTGACTCTGGGTTTTTATTGTTTGTGCTACACTTCAGAATATAAATAAGATCATACAATAATCTGTAGATATTTTTAATGATAATGTTTTTACTGTCAATTATAATGTCAAGATGATGAACCATTGTTTAAGTATCTACTGAAAGATTTCCACTGGTTCACTATTATTTACTTTCTATGTCTTCTTGTGGTCTTCTATCATTAGGGTGTGGTGAGATAGAGAGAGAAATCTGCATCTGTACTTCCTGATGAATTCAGAAATCCCATGGTGAGGACGTTAGTTTCAATACCCATTGATGTTTGGCATTTAACTTATGACTTTCGTGTAATTATAAATACTATCCCAAAAATGTCTACCTTTGTTTTCCTCAAGTTCTTTATTTCTTGCAGGTACTTATCTCCTCAAGTTTAAACTCACTCACACATTGATTATAAATTCTAAAATCAAGTTTCAAGTGAATATCATTTTAATTATGTACCAGTAAGCAGCAGTCTAGGTACTACCCATTGCAGGCAAAATTTCTCTCCAGGCTATAATCTGGTTATGACATGCAAATATTTACAAAATACAATGGGAGAAAAAGAATAGGGTATTTCCACTCTAAAAGATAAAAAATACACCAAAAAATGACAGTTTAACATTCCAAAGCAAGTCTAAAACCTAGCAGGGTGGATGCTCTTAGGTTGAAAAGCTCAAAAATGGTATGAATTGCACCAACACTCTTCCATTGAGGGTTGTTGGAATGATTGGCAAGACTCCTGGAAGTGCTCAACCTCAAAAATTTTGGGTGAAAGCCATTTTGCTTTGTGACATAGCTGAAATATTTTATTTAATTACGGTTACCATCCTATGCTAACTTAAACAAGGTGGCTGCTGGATAATCAGAGTTTACTTACCATAGTACAAGTCAGGAAGTCTAACATGAAGGCTGCAGTTGTCTCTGTGTCCCGTCAAAGTTTATCTGCCTTCTGAGTGTCTACATAATGAATGTGGCTGGTTCCCTCGCTGAGAGCTCATAAAACAGTCTTCATAACTTAATCACCTCCTAAAACCCTTAGCTCCTAATATGTCACATGAAGCTTAAGATTTCAAACTATGAATGAGGGGGTACAAGGAACCCAAACCTGTTGAGCACAGAAGGACCTGATGATCCTAAAGAAAATTTCCCTTCTTCAAAGTCCATGTGAGCAGACATAAAGCCCTGAAATGTAAACCTGGCACTTCTAAGTGACTGCCTAGATTTCTTATTTCTTTAGTGACCAAGTCTTTTTTCCCATTTAGTTCAAATGGGAAATGTTACTGCCTGTATGATTGTCCTGCCTTTTGTTTTTGTTTTTGTTTCGTTTTACTAATTTCAAGAATCTTAGTCCTACCATAACAGCCCCTTAATAATAAGATTTTATACAGCCAAGAGGATGTTTCACATTCTCAAATTCTTATCCCTCAAATTCTAACAGATTTTTAAATTTATTTCTTTTGTTCTTGCTTTAGTACAAGTATCCTGAAAGAAATGAGGCAATTCTTCAACACTGGAGCTTTTCTCAGTTAATAATCTAGTTCTACTGCTAATTAGGTCTACCTTCCCCCAAAATAAGATAACACAAATTGGAAAACAATACCATGTATACTCAAAAGTTTATGTGTATTCTTATAAGATTTTTTTAATGATACATTTGAATTGTTGGCATCATTAATAAATAATTCTATTTAACACAGAGTTATCAATTTACATGAAGTACTAACATAAAACCAGCATGCAGGAAAGTAAGACTTTCTATATCTGTAAATAGTCTTCAAAATATGTAAATATTAGATAATATTAGGAAGGTTCTGCCTGGAGAAGTCTGAAGTTTTCCTTCTCTCTGTAGTCCTTGTTTCTACAGGAGTGGGGCCTAGTGACATTTGCCCCATCTGCTTTGGCATGTCAACTGTTTTTATCATTGTCTTGATCAAGCTGTACTTGTTTAGGAAGGTGGCATTTGCACGTTCTACAGTAGGTTTCATGACCTTACCAGCCACAGGTCCTTGAGTAGAATTAAAGTACTTGGTATGAACCAAGTACTTCCTTCCTACAGGATGGGCCTTGAGTCAGTTAGGTAGCTGGTAGTTACCGTCAGTATATAAATAAGTCATTATACCTTTGCTGGTATTTTCCCATACTGGTCATTGTTCATGGGCATTACAATTTGGAAGGAACATTATTTGATTTTCTCTCTTAAAAGTTTGATTGATATGTTCCAATGTTTGAGAGCTAGCACTCAGTGAGCATGGTTCTACATAATTCCACCTCAATTCTTCCAAGTCCTGCATGAAAACACATGTCTTCTTCAGTAATACCTTCAACATGTCTTTAACACTGTGAAGAGTGACTCCCATCCTGGCACTGCGGACTGTGTTAGATACACTACAGATTTTGATGGAAGCATTATGACCCAGAGAATAATAATTTCATTTAAGAACACACAGGCACTTTCTAAGAAAACACAAAATAATATGAATACTTAGAGCTTTTTCAAAATGCTTAGTATTATTATTTCCTTCTATCTTCTGTATGGTTCTCACTCGCCCTTCTCCAGTAAAAATACCTCTGCATAGTCTTCCTATTTTCTCTTTCACAGCACAAATCTTCCATGTTCAGCCTTAAGCAAATAAACATATGAGCAACACTAAATTGACTAAGTTGCTTGTATTTGTATATAACAATAATAATTAAAGAAGAAACTTCATGAGTTAAAGAAAGAGAATAGAGGACAGGAGAATAGTTGGAAAAAGAGGGGTGAAAATCATATAAATACAGTGTTTATGTTACTTTTGTATGAATTCTGAAAAGAAATATAATTGTTATCATTGATATTTATGTTTTTGTTGAATATTTTTATTTCTTTATACTTCAAATATTTTTTGGGTTTATATTTTGTCATCTTAAAAATTTCCATATTGTATTATTTAAATATTTTAAAATAAATAATTTTATTTGTATGGTTCCTTACTTCTGATGCATATTTGTTCTGCTACTTTGGCTCCTGGTTTTAATTGTACTGATCACATCATTATTGTCCTTTATTTTATAGTCTAGTGTGGGAGATTTTGTATTTGTTCTTTTTTTCTATTTTCCCTTCTTGACATTGTTATCATCATCATCATTGCCATCATCATAATAGTTACTATTTTAGGTGTCAAATTCAAGATCTCACTCAAACATACCCCCATAAAGCCAAATCTTCAACATTTGTCTTTTTCTTTTCTTAAGATTATGTCTATGTTTATTTACCATGCATACCTAATACCCTGCAATCTCTAAGGCCGACCAGTACTCCCACTCTCCTTAAAAATTTTAAAATTAAACTGTACTAATTTGTTCATGTAATTTTAGCTTCAAATTCTTAGAAATATCATATTTCTTTGCAATTATTATTCCTGAGGCTTCTATTACTTGAAAATAAATGAGTATGTACATTTTCAAGTGCAAAGGAAAATATAGATATTTAAATCATACTGTATAAGGCATGCCAATGTTATTGGGAATGATATAAGATAATGCAGGTTTTAATCTTTCTTTCAGAAGGGTCAATTATTTTACCAAGGGCTTGCTTATATATTTATATTTTTGTTGTGACACTCTAGTGATTAATAGTCATTAGTACATTGGGTATGTTTTATTTTAAGTTGAATTTGAAAAGAGAAAGGAAAAAAATTCATCTGCATTTGCATATGGTGAAGTTTTTCCTGTTGACAAATAAACAAACAGAAATATCCTCCCAGACCCAGGGAAGAGCATCTAGAAAGGTTTGGAGGGAGTAAAGAGAAGGGAAAAAGTTGTAATTAAATCATAATTTTAAATTTAAATTTAAAAGGGAGAAAGAAAAGAAAAAGCAGAAAATAAGGCTCAGAACAGCTAAAAAAAAAACCCTCTCTGTGGGACCTAAAGCTGATAGAGAGATTGACCAACCACTTTGTTAACAGTTCATCACATACTTTGTTAATTGGTTATTATTTAAAGAATTTAAAATACCTCCAGTGGTGTTGTTTAGTTCACATATGAGCATATAAGAGAACACATGGATCCTGTATTGCCTGGTCCAGCTTATTTCATTTTGACTCATGATCTCCAGTTGCATTCACTTCTCTGCAAGCTTCAAAAAAATATGAAAGTAGAAGTATATTACGGAATGGTAATGGGATTTGACAGTAGATGTTATAGATGTGTAAACACCTTCAAAGCATGTGAATACATATAAAAATGTCCTAATAATATATACACACTAATCCATAATACAACTAGAAAGATTATGATTTTATGATGTGAGCATGGCTATATTCTGCCAACATGTTTGAAAATCATTTATACACTGTAGAAGGAAACAGCATGCTTTGTTAGACTAGTTGTCTGTCTAAGGTTGATATAGACTGCCAATCAATACAACAGAAAAAATATTTCTCTTAAATCTATCTCTATTTTTTCTTTATGAGTGAACAATAGGATTTCAGGTTGACATTCACTTTGTTCAAGCATAAATAAATGATATTTCATTCTTGTTTGGACTCTAGAGTTATAGAAAATGGTGCTCTCAATAAAATTAATGCTCATGGACAGATATTCTGTGAATTCTGTACTGTTTCCGTGGTTACCATATCATATTTCCTCCCATTTTAAAAAATATTCAAAACAGACTTTAAATTTGTGCTAATCATTACTTATTATGCTGTAATTTTCTGCTACCAGATGACTAATAACATAGCTTATCTCCAGAATATTCTGTGTTTTACACATACACACACATTCATGCACGCACACACACTTCTATGTGTTTGTGTGAAAATGTGAACACATATTCGTGTGCATGTATATGAAGGCGAGAGATTGGTACTTGTTGTCCAACATATGTTATGAGTCACATTTTTCACTGGACCTGGAGCATTTTGATTTGGTAATAGAATCCAAAGATAGTTGTGTCTTTGCCCCACTAGCATGGAAGTTACAGGAGTGAATTGCTGAGCTTGCCTTTTCCACCAGCACTGAGCTTCAGACCCCAGGCCCTTCCGTTTCCTTGCAACTTTTTCTGACTGATCTATCCTCCCAGGTCCATTTCTTGATTCCTGGACATAGAGAAGCAAAGAGGAAATCCTATTTCTTTTATCCCATAATGAATTTGTCCCCCACTCTACTATAGTAAATCATCACTAATTATTTAAACATATTGGTCATCAGGGGCTCTCTACAGAAAGCATGACATTAGTGGCTATTGCTTATGTGGGAAAACCCAAGAAGCTCATTTAAAGATATAACTGCTAACCCAGAACAAACATTCTGGGCTATATAACTTAAAAATATTAAATGGATTGACTCGTATTTTGTTTCTTGACATAATATATTTTAGAAAATAAAACTTTTCTTTCGTTTTGACTTATAACCATCTCTTCTGAGAAAACGATAAGTGTTATACAGTGAAAAATTAGGGAATTAAAACATGAAATAACTTGTGTTTTAACAAATCTAATCCTTAATTTCCTAATTCTTATGATCTAATTTTGGAAAAATAAGTAAATCTCATTTTATTTAACCTGCAAAAATGTCTACAAACATGTGTTCAGGATTTTAACTGATAAATCCAATCCAGATTTAATATGTAAAAGAAACATGGATAAAGGAAAGTTTATTAGTTTTGAAACAAATAAAAGCACAGATTGAATTAGAAGAAACTAGTCCAGCAGAGTTACGCAATGAGTGAGGCTAGCATTGCTTTGGCTAGAAACTTTGGTCCTGAGTTACATACTCTGTAACCAGTACAAATATAAGATTGTTTTCAAAGTAATAAAAAAGAAAATAGATGTGACTTGGTTACTTTTGTTTACTCTTTGCCAAGTTCATACTATGAAATATGATTGCACCTTTTACTATTATGCTTCAATTCTAAGTGCAGAAGAATTATTATTTATTTTGAAGTTATACTTTTGTATCAGTTATTCCAAAATCCATAAATCAATTTGACTTGCCCAATATTAGATAACAATTTTCACACTATTTAAAACTTAAATATCTAAATGGTAGGCAACCTGTCCTAATGAAAATAACCTAGTGAATCAGTGATTGGCTGTCACTTGGTCACGCAGTGATTAGTTTGTACTAGTTTAGCTGTGACTTCTTAATATAAGATTAGAACATTTAAAGGTTATCTTCTCATAGTTCAAATGCATCCACTTCTCTTTTTGTCAGTCTTGACATACAGTTTTCAGTAGTTATCCATCCAAGCTTCTATCTTAAAGTTGAATCCTTAGGGATTCATTACTTTGGGAATGAGAATAGAGATAAGAAAAGAAAAGAAAAGAAAAGAAAAGAAAAGAAAAGAAAAGAAAAGAAAAGAAAAGAGAAAGAAAGAATCAAATATAAAGCAAATAGCTTCCAAGCCCTCAGCTGTTCAGTGAACCTATAACCCTAAAATTTTGCTTTGTTCATAGACGGGTGTTTTGAGACCAAATTTTGTGGTTTCATTTGGGTTCATTGTCCAATTCTAATGGCAGTTGGTAAGAATGAAGAAATGAACTAGCTCCTAGAGACGTTTCCAAACCCACAGAGCTAAGCAAAGGGTGGAAACTTTTATTTTATTTTAAAGTTTCAGGTTTCCTACGGTCTCAAATGAAGAGAAACCAAAGGCAAAATGAAGTGAACATGACATTTGTGCGCAGAGACCAATATAAAGTGTGCTTCATCCGCGTCAGAGAGGTTGGAGTCCCTTCAACCTTCCACGGGAGGTTCTGTTTCTTTCTGCATCCTCTGCTCACCATGGGGATTAAAGAAAATGATCTTTCACTTAGGGCTCTGAAAGCATGGCTTTAAAGAAAACGATTCATTTAGCTTTCCTGCTTACTCATCAAAATTAGCATAAACCATGCTCTTAGATGTGTATACTCAGTATTATCTTTACCTTCTATTTTGCTCTAAAAATTTTAATTTTATTATATCACAACTATTATTTTTCAAAAATACTACATAAAAGTGGAACTAAAGGAGTATAAAACAAAGTACCAATATATTATCGAATAATGTCATAAAATAATTTTATTTTTTAAATTGTTGCTTTAAAGTGAATCAGAAATGTAGGCGGCGTAATAACCAGGCTAGCTTAATATGAAACAGCAAAGTTTAATGAAGGAATAACTTACAACACCAGGGATCCAGCGATGAGCAGGCTATACAAAAGAGAGACCGAAGGGGCTCACGCTGCCAGATTTATATGTAAACATTAGCTGGAGGCGAACACGCCCCCCATTGGGCGGAGTTTCCCCTACACAGGAATTTCTGTTAAATGAAATATCAATTTATTATTAATGCAGAAAAGACAAATTCAAAATTTTATCGTTCTTACACACAATTTTTATATCCATTTCTTTTATGGAAATGTTCATTAAATTATTTTTAAATTTCTGACCTTTATTTTAGGGTTATTTTATTTTATTTATTTAGTTTATTTAGTTAAAATTAAGGAAGAAAACAATTCCAGTACACACATAAGTCAAATTGTAACGCAATAAAATTGCATGTTCAAATCATTAAATACAGAAAAAAATAACATCTTCATTTCAATTCCAATGAATAAGTGTAATTTAAATCTCGACATCTCTCTGCTTATTAAACTGAATGAATTACATTTGGAAGAGGAGTGTTTGTGATGAAGAAACCTTTGGTGCCAACATCTGGGACCCCAAGGCAGGTGTATTCTTTTGAGTTCAAGCCCTATCTGGTCTACATAGTGAGTACAGGTCTGCCAAGATACAGAGTGATACTCTCTCCAAAAAAATAAATAAATAAAACAAAATGAAATAAAATACTAATCAAGAGTGGGATGAACAGCAACTGATGAAGACAGAGGCAGAGACCCCCAACAGGGCACAAAGCTATGCACCCACAGTGCTGTTGAAGAGTGGGAAAAGTGAGAATACAAGCAAAGAGGTCAAGACCATGATGGGTCAACCCAATGAAACAGTCTACTTGAGCTAATGGGAGCTCACCAACTACAGGTGCACCTAGAAGGAACAAACATAGGTCATAACTGGTCCCTCTGACTGTGGTTGACAGTGGCATGGCTGGAGCAAACTGAGGGGCCACTGGCAGTGACACCAAGATCTATCCTTGCTGCTTATATCTGCATTTGGGGAACCTATTCTTTTTGGATGGATACCTTGTTCAGCCAAATATAGTAGGAAGGGCCTTGGACCTTCCTCAAAGCAATGTGCACTCTCTGAGGAGTGGATGGGGATTGGTGGAGGGGTAAGTGGAGGGAATGGGAGATGGGGGGGTGTAGTAGGAACTTGGATTAAAAAAAAGAAAATTGAAAAAAGAGTTGGATGAAGCAAAGTGAAGAAAAAGAAAACAGAAAAAAAGGAAAAGAAAAGAAAGAAAAACTGAAGCAGGCTTGGAGAGACCACTCGCTCAGTGTATAAAAGCACATGCTACTCCTTCAGAGGACATGAGTTCAGTTCCCTGCACCTGTTGCATCAGGGGCGGCGGGGTTGCGTCCCCTGCACCCTGCCGCCCGCATGGTTAGCTTTGTACCCGAAATAATTACACAGAAACGGTATTCATTTACACACTGCCTGGCCCGTTATCTGTAGCCTCTTATTGGCTAGCTCTTATATATCGATCTAACCCATTTCTAGTATTCTGTAACACCACACGGTGCGCTTACCAGGGAGGATCTTAACCTGCGTCTGGCTGGAGTGGGAGCATCATGCACCCACAGCAGATAGGTCTTAACCACCTGCAACTCCAGCTTCAGGGGATCCAACACTTTCCACTGACCTCAGAAGTAATAAGTGGATGTGGAAGTGGAACCCGTGTGTGTTGTGTTGACTGTCTGAGAGGAAACCCGTATATGAGAAATTTATAATCATACTTTGTTCTTGTATCTGTTAGTAAATTTAAGGTTCTTTGAAACCTGTTGAATAAAAATCACATATATTGTTCGTTTTATTTCTTTATTTTTTATTTAAATGTCATCTTGGCTGTTTAAGGCCGTCTTTCTGTTTATTTTGCACACACACAAAAAATAGTAAGATAGAAATAATACCAAATGGCACTCTTAAACTTTGCAGAAGCTCAGATACATTTATAAGGCATAAGTTCCAAATGGTAACAGTGAAACGATAAAATCAAAAGTTACATTTCAAAGAAACTCCAGTTCATTCAGACTTACTATAATCAGCTCATGCATAACTTTCAAAGAAGACAGAATTGAGCTTAATTTCTAAAAAGGGACAATTAGGATGCCTGTTCATTAAATCGTTTGTGTTTTGAATTATTAAACATGTATATTATATAAATTCTAATAACAGCTAGTTATGCAAACAAATTGAAGATATGTCTATCTTTTTATAACATAATATGGAATCATACAAACCTTCCACATTCACTTGCATTATTATATAACAGACACAAATCTAGAGACTCAATAAGTATTATATGGAAGGGAAGTAAAGGATGATATCCAGCAACATGTAAGACTGCAGTCACAAGACGCAATGCGAAGAATAAAAAAGTAAGGCTTCACTGACACCAGCATTTTCAAAGAAAATGGCTTCATTTTCCCTTTCCAGTCACAAATTTAAAACACAAAACATTGAAGCTCAACACGGGTGTGCAGGATTGGCTTCAAAGTTTTTGTAAGACTGTTGCATGGGGAAATACGTGATTGTGCTTGCACCTCCCCCAATGCCCTTCTTTCTCCCTCCAACATGCCCAACCTTGCCATCTTTCATTCTTTTTTCTTTGAACAGGGGCAACTGATTGGCTGGCACTGTTATTTGACAGTGTTCTGGGCCTGACCTTTATAAGAAACATACAAATAATTCTGGCATCATTCTTTATTACCAATAAGCCTTAAATTTTTATGTGCATAAGTGTATGTTACTCAAATATATGTCTGGATATACTTTTTTTTTGCCATTCAAAGTTGATGTTTTAGAATGCATGTCCTATGTAGTTGATATATATCTTTCTCATAATGATTAGACAATAATTTGCATTATTCCATTTAATTACATTCTTCAAGCTCTGCTCTATCTTTTACTTTAATTTAGTGTATGGGTGTTCTGCTTGTATATATGTCTGTGCTCCACTTCAATGCCTGGTACTCATATAATTCATAGGATGCTTCTGGGTCCTAGAACTCGAGTTATAAATATTTGTGAGTTACCAAGTGGCTACTGGGAATTGAACCAGCGTCCTCTGGAAGAGCATCCAGTGCTTTTAATGGTTGAACTATCTTTTCAGTACCTTGTTATTTTCTTAAATACATACAAACAAAGCCATTCTAAACATTCAGTGTTTAAATTGATTTGATACAAGTGGCAGTCTTCATTTCAGTCTCACCTATTTTCTTACTGAGATTCTAGTACAAAAATAACGTCATACATGCTGTGCCATATGCAAACATCGAGTTGCTTTAGATTTTCTGAATGAGAAACAGACATATATCACTGCTGTAGTGTGTGTAGGTATCTCTGACAAGTGAAAGTCATGCATTTTATAAAATAACATAGTTTAGGATTTGTTACTTTTTATCAGCATATATTATGCCATTTAAAAGGGCACATTAATGTTCATGAATATTCCTATGTTGTTAGGAAGAGACTACTTGTTTCCCAGCCGCCTGGCCGCTTAGACCTGAAAATAATCACATAGAAACCATATTATTTACAATCCTGTTTAGCCAATACCTTAAACATATTTCTGGCTTACTCTTACATATTAATTTAACCCATCTCCAGTAATCTGTGCATCACCAAGAGGTAGTGGCCTATCAGCTAAGTTTCAGCGTTTTTGTCTTCAATGGAGGCTCCATGGATTCTCGACTCTGCCCTTCTTTCTCCCAGCATTCAGTTTAGTTTTCCCTGACTATCTCTGTTCCCCTATAGCTCTGCTGTAGGCACAAATCAGTTCTTTTATTAGCTATTATATTCACAGCATACAGAGGGGAATCCCACATCATTCCTAAGGACATTTTATTTCATAATTCCTAAATTATGCACTTATTATTTCTATATTTATAATTAATACCATGTTCTGTATAGCTTTAGAAATACCTACAACAGTCTTAATTGTGAAGCGTTTATCCATGTACTTAGACTGCTATTGCTACTACCTTGTGAGTGAAGTATAAAATGTGGCCAAAATAATGTGGTGGTTTTATGCTTTCATTATTTGTCCTTCTACTACAGGGAAGAGTGCCTCTATTTTACCTCTTAAAAATATATTTGTTGGTTATTTATTAATTAGTGGCTGATCAAAGGTAACATATTGAATAACATCGTTAGTGATTCGTGTTCTATTTTGATTTAAGAAAGTTCATTTGCATCAAATTGGCTGATCAAACTTTTAGTTTGGTTTTGATAGTCACTTCACTTTTCAACTACAAGGCTATGTTATAACCTGTGTGCTCTACCAAGAGCAAATATATTACAATCTTTTATTCTCCTGTGAATTCTACAACACCCTCTTTCCTTCCAACAAGTTCCTCTTGGTTCACATTGTGTTTTGGTTTTTGCAACTAGTTTGAAGGCAACCATAGCTTTTATGTATTCACAATTGCATGACTCACATATGCAAAAGAGAGTTATTTTCATAATTCTTTCCCAGGTTCCAGTTTTTCTATCTTTCTGGCCTCTTTCTTAAACAACTCTGGAGTTTTGGAAGGTGTGATACTAGTGTTTTGTTTAGGGCTAACCACTAGTTGTTGATTCTTTCATCAGTTATGAATCTCCATATGAACTATCACTCACTGTAAAAAAAAAGCTTCTCTGAGAAAATGCAAATAAATGTGCTATTTAAAGTTATAAACAAAGAAATTTAGAAGGCAGCTGAATACTATACTTTTAGATTAATACCAATAGCAGTTATTTTCCTAGGGCCTGAGCTATATCTCTGTTCATAAATATTTGACCAGGTTTGTAATACTAGGTATGTATTTCTTCTTGTGGATGAAGTCTCAGTTCCAATCAGCATGTAGTTGGTTGCCATCCTAAACAACGGTGCTCCTATTGTACCAATTACAATATCTTACCAGGCAGAACATTATTGTAATATTCAGAATCTACATCTAGGTAAACCATCAATACATTTTCTCTTTCAACAGTTTACACAGCACATAATGTGAGGACACTATGAACATTAGCCACAAGGATTGAAGTTTCTAACTTAATTCCAGATTGAATTATTTATGTGCAGCATCCTATTGTGTGGTGTGTTCAGCAATAAGGGATGTTGAGCGTCAGATTGACTCAAGGCTCTCTCAGAGGTCCTGAAGAAAGGACAAAGGGAATTTTAGTTCTGTGTCCTTCTCTATGAGAGGTCCTGGCAAGATTCAGCCCGGGGCTGGAGCCATTGCCTCTTTTCTGGGTGCATTCTTCACACTGGTGTATGGTTATGTGTTGTAAGGCAGCTATGTTTGACGTAGCCTGTGCTCTTGTTGCAAACGTAGTGTGATTTAGCTATCTGTTGATGCTGGCAATTTTGTCCTATAAATACTATGTAAGAAATGTGCTGATTGATAAGCCTGCATGGCATATTTCATCAGCTTATGCAAGACCTCCCAGTTCTAGCAATGTGTCCTCTTTATTTCTTATCTCCAGTTCTTCCTCTCAACATCTGGCCAGTTGAGACCCCTTTTGTGGCTTTGGGTATGGATATTTTCATGTAAATTTATTGGTTGATCAAGAATAGTGGCATGTTACTATATATATGTGTGTGTGTGTGTGTGTGTGTGTGTGTGTGTGTGTGTGTGTATTCCCCTACTTTTCATACCTCCAAACTTTCCTTATATAACCTGCTCTCACTATCTTACAAGCACATGGCCCCTTTTCCTTTAATTGCTATTACATATATGTGTGTGAGACTTTGATTTAAATCATGGATATTTGGAAAGTTACTGCTTATTCATGAAAGTTACGTCATTAAAATATTTTTTAAAATAATTAAATCTTTAGTTACCGTGTGTAGCCAGAAGCTTTTTTCTCTGTCCTGTCTTGTCCTACTGAACCAGCTTCTCTTCTGCCCACAGGTCCTCACAGCCGCTTATGAAATAATCATTCAGAGGCTTAATATTAATTATAAATGTTTGACTGATAGCTAGACATATTACTAGCTCTTTAATTAAATTTATCCCATTTCTATTAATCAATGCACTGTCACGTGACCATGGGGTTCCTTCATTTTCTACATGTCTTATTTCCTCGGCAGCTGACTGATGTCTCTAAAACACTGCCCTTCTTTACCTGTATCTCTGCTTGGATTTCCTAGCTGACTCTATCCGGCCTTGTCATAGGCCAAAGCAGCTTTATCAACCAATGAGAACAATCCATATTGACAACATATAGGATTCCACAGCAACCTCATAAATTTGAAGGATTCTATTTGATTTTTCCATATATCTTGATTTTGGTTGTCTCTTTCTTCTTCTATACCTTTACCTATTTCTATTTATTGTTTTCAGTCCTACTAATCGCAATAGTCTACTTTCATACAACCTTCATTTCATTGTTCTTTTCCCAAACCTTTGCACCCAAACTCAACTTTTATTGTTTCCTGTTTTGTTTTCTGTCCTCTACAGATGTCTAAGTTATGAATAATCATCTAAAACTTCAAGCCTACAATTACATATAAAAGAGAATATTCAGTATTTGTCTTTGTGGGAATGGATTATCTCACTCATTTTTATCAATTTTCCTGTGAATTCAATAATTTCACTTTTCTTAAGTGCTCTGTAGAACTCTGTTGTATATAACAAGTCATCAGTTGCTGGTCACCATGGCTTATTCCAGTTCCTCACTGTTACGAAAAGAGTAGCAATTGTTATGGATGTGAATGCTCCTCTGTTAAAAGTTGTGAAAACTTTTTGGAGAACTTTGCATAAATCTAATATCTTTTAGTTACAAATATGCAGCATTAAAATATAGCATTTTGTAGTTTTCAGTGTTTAATAGTAGCTGCAATATAAATTCATACATATGAACGTTTAATGTTTGTAATTTTGTCAACTGTTCCCGAGGTCCAATTTCCAGGAATTCTTAAGAACATACTGAATTGTTTATGTCATAATCTACCAGAGTTATAAATAGAAATAATATCTGTTTTAACTTTTTATTTTCCTTTCCCATTGAGGTTGGATGTCTTTTCACAAATAGCATGCAGCATAAAATGATCTACAATTTTATTATAAATGAATCTCAAAAAGTACTTCTGATTATAACATATCTAGCTGAAAATAGTATATCTTGCATTTATTCTACTTAAATAATTTCCAAAAGTATTGCAACAAATTGACTTTACCTCAATAAGGATAAAAGCTATCTTTGCCACATTGCTACAACAGTAAGGCAGTTTCTGAGATGCTAAGAACTACTAGCTTGAGTTGATTGTTATATAAATATAAATATGTGTAAATTGAAAAACTTTCTTGAGCTCTATAAATATAATATGCATTTGATATATCTATTTAAATTTTTAAAAAGTGGTCTAAATAATGTAATCCTAACTAGGCACAGAGTTGAATATATTGTTCAATGAGAAAAAGAGATAAATTTATTAGAAAATGGATTGATTTACATGATTTGACTATCAATGAAATTTGTTAATTTTTGCTTCAGTATTCTAAAATAATATTGTCATTTTGCCTTATGGAATGAATGGAAAGCTCTCTCTTTCTCTCTCTTTACCTCTGTCACTCAAAAGATGGAAATTAACCAATACTTTTGGCATACATCAGAATGAACATTAATAGCCATCTCAACATCAGTCATTTCTGTAAACAAGTTAATTCAGTGAATTCAGACAAATTATGAGTCCCAAGGGAATATAAATGAACTTGTTGTTGCTCTTTGTGACTACTAACTCCAAAATTCAATCACTTTAAAGCAAAAGTATGTCACCAGATAGGAAAAAAAAAAGTAAAGCTTAAGGTAGATAACATTTTCCTCATTTTTGCAATAACATGTTTGTGTGTTTATGTACAATATTAATATATATGAAAATATATATGAAAATAAACATACCTTAAAAATGATAAGTAGGATAGTATGTATGTACATAATTAAAAGTGTATATATCATAGTGCTCAAAACAATGTCAGTTATAAGTTTCATCCTCAGGATTTTCACTATATTGTTATGTTTTCCCATTAAAATTATTTTGCCTAAAATAGCTGCTTAAAAAGTTTACTTTAAATATATTTCATAAAGTACTAAGAAGTAATACTAACAGAAAATAGCACTTGTCATTCATAGGAAAGGTTACAAAACAAAATTAATTAAATACATTATTAATACCTAGAAACAAAGGCTAAATCTACTGACCCATAATGAAGTAATGTGGCATTATTAAATAAATTAAATAATTTTAATTGAGATGGTTTACTTGAGATAACTTGAAATAGAGAATAAAATGACCACATGTTAATTCTCTCTTATTGAATTGGGGCTTTGAGGAAAAATAAAAAGTCTAAAATGGTCTCTCTTCCTTTCACTGATTTTGCCTCTACGTTTTAGGCTGCTCTGCTCTAACAATCTCCCAAGAACTGTGAACACTGTCCCATTTCCTGTCCAGCAACACTTCCTTTTGCTATCTCCATGTTTGTCTCTGAAAGTCTACTATTCTACCTTCAGAACTTTCACGACTTAGCCTGCTTGCTCGGCTTCTGTGACTTATTGGTACATACAGTCCTAGATTTCTGCTGCTGTGTCCCAGAGGTGATGCCCACAGACCTGAAAGAACCACAAAAGTTCAGTTTGGCTTTAAATGTAACTATTACTTTGTAAAACTGAAATTATAAAGGGAGCAGGGGAAAAATGATATGCTTTTCAAATGTGTATATAATACTCATTACGGAGAGATTTTGTTTTGACTGGCTTTTCAGCCTGGAATATTTTATGATTTTGCTTTGCTTCTGTTCTCATAACCCATTGTCCTTAGGAGAAAGGGGAATTTCTTACAAAGTGAAGATTAAAAAGGGGTCATGTAAAATTCTTGGAATTGAAACAGAATATCATTAGAATGCTATTATTTCATGTTTCCCTTTGAGTTGCTCTGTGGAGAGGATCAGACCATGTTCCTCTGGTGTGTGCCCCTAAGTCCAGCAGAGCAGGGTCAGACGCAATAAGCATTGAATGCTCTTTTGTCGGTGACATGCTTGTCAGCAAAACTGAGAGGAATTTAGTCATAGTGAATTATTACTTACGGGGAAAAGAAGAACACAGCATTCTCATTACAATCTCAAATGGCTAAAAGAGTAAAGTAAAAGGAAGAAAACCCTTGAAGATCAGGTAACATGGATGGAATCAGAATATGAATAAAGCCACAATTTTCTAAGGCTCAGCCAGTTCAAGAATATAATCATATAGTATGTCCAACCCCTTTTTATAACCCAAATATTTTTATGGGTGAATGATATATTTTTGAAATGGCAAATACATGGGGCATGACTTTTCCCATATAAAATTTCCCAACTCTGTGATTTATTAGACCCAGTTCTCCAACTGTAATTGAAAACCTTTTCATAATATATCCAAAAACTACAGAAACGTTAAGCATGGTAAGGTCCACTGAAGAAAGAAAATATTCCGCATGTAACATATACACAGTAATTTAGCAAAGAGAAAATATAAAAAGTAGAACATATAATTAATATGGTATGTCACCAAGGCAACAGTTACATAAAGGTTACAAAGCTAGCCTGGAACATTGAATTTCTCATCCCAGGGTCCCCTGCTATTCAGAGGCTGATTGTATCAGTGGGCTATGCCAAGTGCTAACTCTGGGCAACACTCTTTTTGAAAAGGAAAAGCACTATATTTCCAAAGTATAGAGTTATAATTTCTTTTTCTAGTATTTTACTTCATTAAAAGTATGCCAAATGAGAAGCTATAAAAACACTACAGGAAAGAAAATGATTCAAGCTAAGCCCCAAGTATTTTAAAAGGTTCCACACTATCCAATGTCATAGCCAGAAAAAGGTTTATGCATATATTATTTGGAGTCAACCTCTAATTCTTCTGTGTGATAATCAGGCATTGGACTATGAAGCTAAATACTGAAGTCCTAGCTTCTAAGAGCCGTGACTTATATGACAAATTTCATGCTAAATGAGCACAGAACACCAACCTTCCCCTCTCTGTATTCCATTCCTCCCATTGTCACCAGAATCCAACTTACATATGTACAAAATACTCCTGTGACCATTCATTAAATAAAATACTTAATGTGAAATTTTTAACATTTTATAGCAAAGAACATGAGCCAAGTGAAACTTAGCACATTTTAAAGGTGCTACACTGACTTGCATCATAATGGATTTGTAATTGTCAGACGCTGTTCACTGATCTGAGTGAAAATAAATATCTCCCTCCTTTAGGAAACTCCTTGTGAGTCATTTCATCACAACAATGACAAAACGTAAGCAACACACGTAACATGTCCTTGTTTCCGAATAGTTTTGCTGAAGAGCTGGTTTTATTCAGTGAAGTTTAATCTTCAAAGAAGGATTGCAATGAATATGGCTCATTACTGACTAACACACACACACACACACAGACAAAATAGCAGCCTAAGTCATACAAGCCAAGAGGGATCTGGCTCAGATCAGAGAAACAATGACAATTCTCCTACTGTGAATAAATTCTCAGTGTTTTATAGAAAATGTAATAGGCAATTGTTATTTTACATTTAGACAGTAATCCACCTAAACAATTTCATGTTGATTCAGTATTTAGCCAACCACTAGCTATTCCAAGATATAAAAGGTTCAATTCAATGTATCTTAGGTAAAAAATATTGTAAGAGTCAATTATAATCAATACTATTACATGTGGGAATCTATAATTCTTATGTTTCTCAGGTGATATAAGGACCACCATATTCCACAATTTTTACTAGATCATAATTTTTCATGTTTATATATCAACTATTCTCCATCTTAAAAATGACACTAAGTCCAATCTCTTTCTTAAACCTCATATTTCCTTTGAATTATACTTTAAGGGGAGGTTTCTCTCCCACCTGCCAGTTTCTAAATAACCCTCTGAGACTTAATATTAATTACAAAATATTTGACCTATTAGCTCAGGATTTTTATTAATGAGCTCTTATAACTTAAATTAACCCATTTTTATTATTCTATATTTTAGCATGAGTCTTGTGGCTTGTTACCTCACATTTTTCTTTCCTACGGCTACTAGTTTCTCATTGTCTTTGTCTTCTTTCTCCTCGTATCTCTGTTTGAATTTTCCACCTAACTATATTCAGCCCTGCCATAGGTCAAAAGAACTTCATTATTAACCAACGGTAATAAAACATATTCACAGCACAAAGTGGGTCATCCCACATCATTATTCGGACCACTAATTTGTTAATCTTTTCAAAGAACCAATTCTTTGTTTCACTGATTCTTTGTATAGTTTTTGTTTCCATTTTGTTAATTTCATACCATACACTAATATGCTTTTGGGTGATGGCTAGTACTGTTTCTCCAATATATTAAATTCATTATTAAGTTATTCATTTGAACTATCTCAAATGGATGACTCTATGATGTCCTAAAATTGTGGTAGGTTTCATGAATTTTGAATCTCTTCTTGACCCCATTCTTGACTCACTTTTGCCTCAGGAGTATACTATTGCTCCCAGTCTAAGTTCCATACTTTGTGCTTTCTTGTACTGTCGATATCCCTTAATCCATGGTGATCAGAAAGAATACAGAATTTTTTTAAGTAAATCCTATATTTCTTGTGTGTTGTGTCCTAATATGTGGTCTATTTTGGAAAAACATCCATGGGCCACTGAGAAGAAAGTCTCCTTTGAATGTTTGTTGAGTACTCTGTCAAGCTCATCTGATTTAAGATATCATATAGTGCCAGAATTTCTCCTTTTATTTTCCAGTTTACCTGTCTATAGATGAGTGGTTGGTATTGAAATTACCCTTCATCACTGTGTTTGCATCTATCTATGGTTTTATATTTAACAGTGTTTCTTTTAATAAAGTGTGTGCTCCTGTATTTTGTTCAAATATGTTTAGGATTATAAAATCTTATTGCTGGAATTTTTCTTTAATGGTTATAAAATATGCCTTTATATTTATCTATGTAGTTTTTTTGTTTGAAGCTTTTTGCCAGATATTAAAAAGGTAACATCTGATAGATTCAAAGTTCCATTTGCTTGGCGTACCTTTTTGCATCATTTTACCTTTATGTGGATTCTAGTGTTGGTTACCAGGTATGTTTCTTGGAGGCAGCAATATGTTGGATTTTGATTTCTGATCCAATCAGTTATTCTATATCTTTTTAGTGGTGAGTTGAGAGGCTTGATACTAAGAATTATTATTGAAACATAATAATTTCATGGCTCTTTGTTACTTTTGAGTGTCATATTAGTCCCCCTTGGTTCAGTATTCTAGAATTGTTTATGTGTTTCTTATACCTTTCTGGAGATTTTAAACTTTTCTTTAGATCTAAATATTATTTTCAGTATATATTCTAGAAACCACAGTGATTATAAAATCATTTTATCATTTTTTCTTTAAAGAGGATCTCATATAGTCATTGTGGCCCTGAAACAAGCTATATAGGTAAGAATGACCTTGATTGTCTGATCTAACTGTTTCAAATGCTAGGATTACACTTGAGGGTTCAATTTATACAAAGAAAACTCAGAACATCATATATACTCAAATAGAACTGTACATGCTGAGTTATATTCCTAGCATTCTTTTCTCTTTCATTACTGCTTGCATTATAATTGACTTCATTTTTTTGTAGAGAATTTTTTAATGATTTTTATTGAGATCTACATTTTTCTCCGCTCCCCTCTGTACCTCTCCCCTCCCTTCTTCAAACCTCTCCCAAGGTCCACATGCTCCCAATTTACTCAAGAGATCTTGTCTTTTTTCTACTTCCCATATAGATTAGATCTATGTATGTCTCTCTTAGAAGAATGGATAAGAAAAATGTGGTACATTTACACAATGGAGTACTACACAGCAGAAAAAAATAATGACATTTTGAATTTTGCAGGAAAATGGATGGAGCTAGAAAACATTATTTTGAGCGAGGTAACCTAGACACAGAAAGACAATTATCACATGTACTCACTCGTAGGTGGTTTTTAAACATAAAGCAAAGAAAATCAGCCTACAAACCACAATCCCAGAGAACTTTGAC
>JABTXL010001118.1:5451895-5476667 GCA_025134845.1 Neodon shergylaensis
TCAGTTTATCCTTCAGCACAATTGTGTAAATTTTCCTTAAGCCATGATACTGAAGAAAAAATTCTTCTGCTATAGAACTGCTTCTCACTGCTAATACAGAATACAAGAAATTAAGAATTTATGCTTACTTCCTTCTTCACCAAACTCTGAGAATTTTGTTAATCTCAGTACTCCAATAATTATAAAATATCAAATATATCAAAGAAATTAAATAATACCTCATCTGGTCTTTACCCCAAATGCTCATAATCTACCAACATGTTCACGTGGATGTTTCAGAATCAACTCCTTGAAGCAGTTTTGATCTCTTCTGCTACATGAGGCAAGACCCTTGTTCTCAAATAGAAGGCTTTTTACACGCTGATCAGTATTGTTCACCCTTTATTTCTTTCAAAACATTGCTGTAGTTACTCTTAATGAATCTTTCTTCCTTACTTTCACCAGACCTACAGTACGGCCACAAGATAATGTATTCATATGTAACTTGAAAGGGTATTTTTGTCTATTTTCACTATATTCCCTATGTACATCGATCAGAAGCATTTCTAACTTACAGGATAAAATTCACCCTCTAGGTACATCAAAACAATTTCATAAACTTACAGCAATTGCTCTTACTCATATTGGGCCTGCACAAAACTGACTTTGTTAACTATTACTTATGCTTCAAGGTATGGCTTTAAAATTCTTGTGCCGCCCTCACAATATTCCTTTTCTCAGTCTTTTCTACCTAATCCATTGTTATTTTAAATTTTATTGAGGACTTTATATATGAGCACTTGCATCCATACTACTCCCATTTCTTCTCCCTCCGTCCTTCCTTCTTCCAACTCCTCACCTGTTCCCCAGGTCCCTCCCATATTTATAATAATCATTTTAGTTATTTCTGTTACACAGATAACCAAATTTCTAATTTATCTTTCAAACATCAGGTTAAATGTTAATACTTCTGTCAAACTAGTCTTGTAAAGAAGTGATATATCATAAGTGCCCCATTTCCTTGTTGCTACTAAAGCTTCATTTGCAATTGCGTATAGGATTACTTCTCATTTTCCCTATTTGTAAACACATTACGAGGGCTTTGCTTGAATTTTCATATGCACACAACTGTATATTAAATATAGATTAGAAATATGCATATATCTAATAAAATGCCTGATACATATAAGATGCCCAATATGTCCTGAATGATTAAATAAAAATGTTTACATTCTTTCTTATTTTCAATTTTCCTTAAAAATGAATTACAAAAGTAGAATTATTATATTGTACCCTTTTGAGATAATTACAATACTTTTCAGATGTACTATTCTTTCAGGATATTTTGGAAATATTCTTTCTTATATACAAATTAACAACTCCAGAATTATTAGTCATTGTTAATAAATGAAACACCATCAGATAAAAAATTATCATTACTCAGAATCCTGAATTAAAGTTCTTAGTCAACTTCTAATTATCTTTTTTTCTTGTTAATTATCTGTTTATATCTGCTACTCATTATCTTATTGTTTTCTTGGTATTTTTGTATTTAAAATAGCATGACTATTCATTACTAGAAAAGAAGCACAAGATAGTATATTACTTCCATAATAGTTCATGCTTTATAAAACAATAATAAAAATAACATTTGTCCAATCTCATTCCTCTCATGTAGATATCTCATTTACAAATGCTGTTATTAAACTTTTCTTATGAATGAGAGAAAGCTAGAATCTAAAACTAAAATGTTAGCAAATTGCTAAATACAGATGAAGTTCATGTCTAGAAATGAGTTACATGTCTTTTCCATTTGCCTTGTGGCTCTTATCATGAAAACATAAAGGAAGAAATAAAAGAAATAAAGAGAAAAAACAGAAAGAAAGCTATCCCTGTAGTCGTAGTCCATAACTTATTATAGCTTTATAGCCACTCCTTGTAAACTTGTTAAGTTCTGGTTTTAAATCTTAGCTCACCTCACAAGGAAAATTGCCCAAAATGGTTTGGGCAGCTTGTCCTACTTTTCATCACTACATGGAGTAAAAACAGTTTCTGCTTTGAATTGAATTGCTCTTATGAGGTGGAAACTGAACCCCATAAGAGACAAAAACATATGCCATTGCTTCATGAATCTGAACCTGAATTAAAATGAATGAGAGAGAGAGAGAGAGAGAGAGAGAGGTGGTATGGAAGGAAATATGGATTCTCAGTGAATATCTGGTTCTTATTCTTTTTAGTTTCCTTTCAGCTTATGGGGTCTTACAATTCATTCATATACTGCTCTGGATCTCAAAGTTTTTAACTCAAAAGCCATAACATGAGAACATTCTGAAAATATTAGATAAAAATCCAAGAGTTCCTAGAAGTTCCTGGTAGTTCTGAATGAGATTTTCTAGGGAAGATATTTATTTTGAGTGTTTCATAGAAATACCTGGAATCCTGTGTCTTCCCCTCCCCTAACTTTAGTTCTGAGATTCCACATATTAGCCAATAGTAGATTCATCTTCAATAAGCTTGTGAGAACGTATTTCTCAGACAAGAAAAGCAGGAAGAAAACCGTGGGCTCTTCTGACTCAAATTCCCTGCAGTACTTCTGCAGTATATCAGGAGGAATAGTGAGCCATTGGAGAAGACAGCACCACCCACTCTTTGTTAGGCAACGACTGGTTTACTCATTTTTCCAGAGGGTTTCTCCTATTCACTCTATAATAAAGAGAACCATTTGTTTTTACTAGGAACTAAATAGTAAAACTGAAAACGGAATTTAACTGTTCCTTCATTTGCCTTTTTAACCCAGGGAAGTTGATCTTGTTTCTATGAAAAAAATTCACTGAAAAGGTTACTGTAACTTTATCCTTATCTGTTTTAGTAGCCACTGAGCTACGAAGACGCAACACCATCTACATCAGAACAGGTTTGACTGTTAGCAATATTTAACATACAATCCATGTGTGAGTACAATTTTAATCCCACATTCTGGGAGGTAGAAGAAGCAAGTAAATGTTTGGGAGGTTAAGGTCTGCCTAGTTATGCAGTGTGTTTTAGGCCAGCCAGGACTAGATAGTTAGACCTTTTCTTAAAATAAAACATGAGGAATCAATAGAAGTGAGACTTTTCTTTTAAACAAGCTGCATCAAGCTTCAAGTTCAGGTTAGGCAGTTTTCTTATGAAGCTTGACACAGCACCCTTGCCTTCAACCTACTTCAGCTCCTATTGCCTATGGAGATTGGCTGTGTTAGCAACTCAGAGAATCATCTACTTAAGCAGTTCTCCCAACCTGCATGCAGGAAGACTCCAGAACCTTTGTGGTATATATCATAAATCTCCTTCAGGATGTATGAGTGATTATTCCTAAGACAATTACAATAGAATCTGATCAGCATGTTTCTTAGAAAAAAATAAAGCATAACAAAATGAGACAAATAATGCAGTCTGTTATGGAAACCAACATCATTCGTTAGAAATCTGAGGAAATGCGTCTTGAATCATCTTTCCTCTGGCATAAGGAAATGCTTCATAAAATGCTGAAATGTTTACACAGACAATTTTCCTAAACTAAGCTTACCATAACCTATAGTGTTGGGTTGTCTACAGATTTATATTTCACAAGGACACCCAATGTTTTACAAATGTTCAGGGTTATTTATGGACTTTATAAAGCCCTGTTCTAGATTTAGAAACATTAGTAAAGGCAATACCTTATTTACTGATGTTTATTATTTATCATGAGAAAGGGGTATTTCCATATATTTTAGGACTTCTAAAAATTTAACTGCAATTGCATGCATCATTTAGAATGTAATAGATGCTAAAAATGCATTAATTAAATTATAAAAGCAGTTATCTAGACAGAGGTGTTTATAACTAATTTCACAAATAACACAGAAGGTATCAACCCAGGAAACAGTAAAAGTCAAATTACCAAAAGTTATTCCAGGGCAGTGAAATGATTAAGGCACTTGCTACCAAGCCTGAAGCCAAATTCCATCTCAAAGACAAACATGATAGAAGGAGAGAATCAACTACTGAAGGTTGTTCTCTGACTCCACATGCCCATAGTTTGGCATATGTACTCAACTGTACAAATACAAACATACAAAAGACAGACAGACACACACATACACATATACACAGCTGCTTGATTGCACACACACACTCACTCATGCATACACTCACTAAAAATAAATGAAGTATTTTTTTTTTTAAGTTTAAAATGATCAAGTCCCACTGGTAAAAGAGGACGACAAGGGTCATACTTGTACAAACCTTCTGTAGGAGTATAAACATTATATTTTAACCTAAAATAAAATGTATCCTAAGTGTCATGGGTATTATTAATTCACAGAGGGTATTTGGTATGGGACGTCCTTCTGTATATGTGTTGCTTTTATTGGTTAAAGAAAAAAGAAGTTGCATTTTTGCCAGTGGCTTAAAGAGTGTAGCCAGGCTGGAAAATATATAGAGAGAAGGCAATGTCAAAAATGGTGTGGGAAGGCCTTCTGCATATGTGCTGCTTTTATTGTTTAAAGAATAAAGAAGTTGCTTTTGGCCAATGGCTTAAGAGAACATAGCCAGGCAGGAAAGGATAGATGGAGAGAGTAGGCGGAGTCAGGGAGACGCCATGGAGCTGCCAGAGGGGAAAGATGCAACTGCCAGATAGAACCTTGCCAGTAGGCCATGAAGCTCATGGTAAAATATAAAATAATAGAAATAGGTTAATTTAAGATATAAGAGTGAGCTAGAAATATGCATAAGCCAATCGGCCAAGCCAGTTTCTGTGTGATTAATTCTATTCTGAGCAGCCAGAAACAAACGGCCTCCTACTACAGGCATTGACAATTAGGTTTTATTTTCTTAGCTCCAAAATTACCTTCCTCAACTCTATAATGCCACAATTGAAGCACTGAATTACATTCCTCTGGATCTACTAGAGCCAACCATAGACTTCCACCAGGAACACATTCAGGAGAAAAAAAATAATGTATGTAATTTGGATACTTTCTTTTTATTCACCCAGTGGTCCTGTGGTCTCACACACTGGTGACTCTTAGTTCCATGAGTAGCCATTAGTTCCACTTCTCCATACTGTTTTCTCCACTTAACAACCAGACTCATCCAAGAATTAGAAAGAGTCCAGCAGTAGCTAGGCACAACTTCCAATGACTGACTACCCTCTCTCAATGTTGGTCACCTTTGGCCTACTCCCAACAGAATGGAAATTGCTTCATGATGCTAACTTTGTGTTTCATTAATGCTGGCTGTATTTTTCTAATGTCATGGTAACGAAGCTATTACCTCTACTAATCTCTATCATATATATGTATATCAGCTCTGTCTTCTTGATTCTGACACCTACATGCTGCCAACTGAAGACAACAATTTTAATACTTGAATTGAAAATGTTTCATAGCTAAGAAAGAGTCTACAAATTACGAGGTAGAATTCATTGCTTCTTTAACAATTTAGGAGTGAAATAAAATATATTCTGATTTTGTACTAGAGCTTAACATAAAGAACATATACACATATATAACGTGCATGTCACTTGTCTTTAAAAAACTAATTTGAAGATAGCATGTGGTAATTATTATAAATATAAAAGTTTAATAAGCCATAAAAGCAAATACCAGTTACCATTTAAAATAAATAATTTAAATTAAACCAAAATGACTCTATACTTTTGTGCAAATTTCAGAATTTTGTTTCTTTGTAATGCATTGTAGGGAAGCATTTTCTTCTACTGAGTGATATGCAGTTTATAAGGCAACTATATGTAAGTTCTTTTCCCAGCTAAACAAAAATAAACAAAGCTATAATTGAGGAAATAGCCACATTTTATCAGGTTTTCACACTGTTGTTTTCTTATATACCTCTGAGCACTTTTAGGATTTTCTTCTTAGAAAATAGAAGGCATAAATAATATTTTTGGAAGCTGATATAAAATAAATTGCAATAATATTCCAAACAATTTCCTCCACATTACGATACAGGTTTCCCCATGATAAGGAGAGGCATAAATATGTCTCTACTTATAGTTGCTTTCTGTCTTTGTGGCTGTACTCAGTCACAATCTAATTTCCCCTCAAAATACTAAGTTCTTGTTGCTCTTAAGGCCTTGGTTCATAACTATTTTTGAAAAGTCTGATGTCATTTTTGTTGTAAAAATATCGACGAGTTCAAACACTGCTTTCCCTTTTCCTTCAAACTGCAAACTGATAAGGATGTCCCAAAAGTCTTATCTACAGCATTGGTTGAGTGAATGTCTGCTTCACTTTTGCAAGAGAACACAACCATAGGCACCCTGAGAAGGTTTGAGAAGGACCATTGCCTCTTACAGCTGTTGGGGAGTATTCTTTTAAAGTATGTTGCATTTTTTTTCCTGCTGCTTTTGTTAACAATTCAAAGGTGTACTTGATTAAATAAAAGTAACAGGAGGATGAGTCAGTGAGTAGCTGACAGGAAGTGGTAAAGAGGAACCATGTGTAGCGTGGGGTTTTAAGTGGGGACAGCGAGAAGGACACTGTTTTCTTGATTTTTGTTCTTTTATTTTTTGAAAACTCCCCCAAATGGAGGTTAGATAGTTGCTATTCAGCCTCTCTAGGCAAACAGAATTGCACCTCAAACCTTGAATTGTGATTTCTTCAGTTTTTGATAAAGCTCCCCTTAGTAGCTTTGACAGAGTCGGTGCCTGAGGAAACAAAATTCTCTCAGGCTGTGGTTCTTGCAGAGGATACTGTTGCTTAAAGGGCAGCCACAGCAGATAATAATAAACTTATAACCACATGGAGCCCGTTAATAGGCAGTGCTACCACGTTTTAAGGCTGGTTGGTCATTACACCGATGGGGTCACTGCTGCGTGCTGGCATCCTTCTACTTTGGTCTGTGAGGCTCTGTGCTGTGGGGGCTGAGTTGTCTGAGGGGCCTCTGTTACAGCCTCATTCCAATCACACTCAGAACTCATAACTGATGTTTAGGGACAAGGGCATGGGTTTGAGGCCGGCCTAAATGTAACTTTGAGTCATAGACCTCCACCTGTGTGTTTGAGATTGAATAAGTATGGTCTGCTCAGAGTAACCCCTATAGGATCTGACTTATATCTCCAAATCTTAATGAGCCCAATTAAAAGAATGGTGCTCAATGACACCTCATTGGCCCAGTAGGGTTTCCTCCCACAGAGAAGACCTACACACTAAAGTGACATCTAAAGATACTCGCTTTACTAGAATTATTTAGGCTAACTGTGATTATTAGCAGTTTTCTACCATCTAACAGTCTCCAGTGCAAAGGTCTGGCTCTTTCTCTATGGGGACTACGGATCTGAACTCATGGTTTTATGCTTGTACAGCAGGTGTTTTACCTACTAAGACTCCTCACAAACCCACAAAAGAATCCACATGGAGAGCAGAAGTCACCAATACCTTTACTAAAGGGCTTGAAGCTGATATAAGGGCTCTGGTGTTCTGGGAAAATGACAGATTAAAGGTGTTTTTCTGCCTCCCACACACAACACACACAACACATGCATGAGCATATGAAATATATATATGTGTGTGTGTGTGTGTGTGTGATATACTGTATAAACAATTTTTTCCATGTGTATCCACAATTATTGCAGGATTATGTGTCATTTCTTTAAACTGTCTTAGTTAGAGATTTTATTGCTGTGAAGCATCACCGTGACCACAACAACTCTTATTAAGACATTTAATTAAGGGTGACTCACTTACAGTTTCAGAATTTCAATTCATTATCATCATGATGGGGAGTAGGGTAGCATGCAGTTAGACATGGTGCTGGAGCTGAGTGTCCTCCATCTTGCAGGCAACAGGAAGTCAACTGTCACACTGAGCAGTATCCTGAGCACAGGAAACCTCAAATGTCTTCCCATATACACACTTACTACGACAAGGCCACACCCACTACAACAAGCCACACCTCCAAATAGCATCACTCCCTATGAGATTATGGGGCCTAATTACATTGAAACTACTGTACTTCAATTTTTGAGCAGTCTTCACGCTGTTTTCAATGGCTGTCCACAACTGTGCACGTGTGCTCCAGTTTCTCCACAAATTTTCTAGCATTGGTTATTTTCTGTACTTTGATGTTAATAATAATTGACTTGATTGGTTCAAGGCAATATATTATCATATTTTTCTCTTTCTTGTTTGCTGACTTTTTTAAAAAATAGGGTCTTTTTTTTTTTAGTGCTGGATAACCTAGAAGTCATTACACAGACTAGGATGTCTTCAAACCTTCAGAAATCTGCATGCTTCTGCTTCTGGAGGGCTGGGATTAAAGGCATATCAATATGGCCTATTATCATGGCTATTATATGCACTTTTATAGTGGTTACTCATCAGAAACATATCAGTGCATCATTATTTTTGATCATCACTTCTAAATTATTTCAACTTTCTATATTTTTACTTCATTGATCTCCATCTCTCTGACATCACAGTACATGCATTTTCACCGAGTTTTTGGCTATTTATATGTATATACATATATATTTATTTTATTCTCTTTGATCTTAACAAATATTTAAAATCTATTTAAGTTCCAGAATGGCAGCTGTCCAAAGGAGCCCCTCCCCCAACAAAATGACAGTGCTGAGGACAATGTCCTAAACAGGACTTTGCCTTGTTAAACAGAATTTAAAAGACACATCTCTGTTTACTAGAAAAGTAGTTCTCCCAAAGTGGTTTTCTGTTTACCAGGAACCACTTTTAATCTTTCCTCAAATTAAGCATACTGTACTTTGGGTAAGGGTAGCAAGTTTTTGATCATTCTGCATAGTAAATATGACCTCAAAGACCATATCATGCCGACATATATAATTTGCATGGTTTTCTGCCATTTTGCTCTTCTCTTTACCCCATGGAAAATATCCTAAGTAGTTTGATATTTTCTTTCTTCCACAGAGTGTTCTGGCTTGATGGTTTCACCACAATCTCACTTACAGAAACTAAAGAAGATATTACTTCTGTTCACTTACATGGTAAATCTGACACAAGGTAGATGGTCCCTAATACTGTCACATTTCTGACATAATTGTGTGAACCAAATTTTTTTTCTTCCTTTCTTTCTTTCTTTCTTTCTTTCTTTCTTTTTTCTTTTCTTTTCTTCTTTTTTTTTTTTTGGCTTGGCTAGAGGCAGTCTTTGCAAATGAATTACTAAAATCACTTTAAATTAATTACCATCATTTGCTTTTCCTGTGAGCCTGCTCATTATTGGACCCAGAAGGAGAAATATAGTATTGTGAAATGGCTAATTTTAATCTACTATCAACTATTTTTAGATAATATGTGGAGATCAGTATAGCATGTCTTGATTACTGATGAGAAACAAAACATCAAAAGGCATACAGCTTGTTCAAAAGAATGCAGAAAGTATGAGCTAGAGTGTATTATGGCATGCATACCAGCTGCAGGATCCTTTTTGTTTAATTTTTTTCACTACAGAGAAGGGATGAGCATTAAGTAAGGTCTTTTTCCTGAACCGATTGTGAGACCATGCTATTTTGCTAGAGCAGACAGTGAAAAAGTAAGTCAGTGTTTGTGATACACTTAAGATGCTAAATTATAATCTTCCCTGGTAGACTAGCAGACAATAATAGGTTTTATAAATCTTTTTAAAGCAAAAAACAAAATGCATGTATTGTTTCTTCATTAACTAACCCACTGACCAGGGTTATGTAAATCAGCATCCTCAAGAGGGACTTTTTAAGCCAAATGCAGTAGACTTTTCATGGTCTGTGTATGAATTACAATAATCTGATGCCCTTTGTTTATATTAAATATATTGGCTCCAAGGCAGACTATAACTATTTCTACATTTACCAATACTTTTGCTGATTCAGAAGGAAAAGTATACTCAATTATTAAATTCTAATTTTCAGGGAAAGAGAATATAAGGAATTTAGAATGGTCATTCCAGACTCATTACTTAATTTCATAGTGTATGTGACACCAATAGCCTTGTTAGTTAGTGCATGTAATATTCCATTTATCTAAATGTGATCATGATGATACCATAGTAGATAGCTTATTAGTGATTAGTCATTTACCTATTATTTAATTTGTAATTCATGAAGATTCTAGATCCCACATGATGTTAGATATGTATTCAAATTTATATGAGACAGGCAAATGAAAATACTATGCTTATCCAAAGTCTAATTGGAAGAAAAAGTGCAGGCGTATGCTCTACATCTACATATGCCTGCACTTTCTGTCTCCAGGTAGTAGGGATAAAGGAAGAAATATTTACGTGTTAATAAAATTATTCTCCATTAAACGAAATGGGAATGTTTTCTCTTGCTGCAATATATTTTAAAGAATTTAAGGCACCACTAATTGAAATTATTATACATAATTAATTAAATATATATATATGTGTGTGTGTAAAGAGGAAAGAACTATGTTTTGATACATATAGACATAGAAAACTTGTTTTCAGAACCAAATAATGAACATGTCCATCATGTCACAGAGGTTACATTGGATTTCAGTTGTGTGATAAGAGTGCATAACATTTTCACTAACAAAAAATTCCAAAAATATATTAACTATAGTCCTATGATCTCTACACTATTCATTCTATAGAATGCTATATTACTCTTTTCTGATCCATTTTTCATTCCCAATCTTCTCCTTCATCCATGATACATATAGATCTGCTTTTATTTGTGTGTGCGTGTGTGTGTGTGTGTGCATGCTTGTATTTGCACTTATATACACATGTTCAGTACATGTTGATGCTAGAGGACAACACAGCTGTCATTTCACAGGTAATATCTGCTTTTGACTTTTTGATACAATGTCTTAACTAATCCAAAATTTATTTCTAGGCTAAACTGGATGACTGTGATCAAAATTTATATACTTTGAAATATAAGATACATACAGATGTTAGAATTATGATTGTAGACATTTTATATTAAGAGATAATATTTTCAGGCCTCGTTTTTATATTATATTCCATCATTAAGCTACTATATTATTTTGATCCTTAAGTAGATTGTGACATATTTCCTCAAGAAAAATGATTGTTTAACTTCAGTATTATGATAGTTTTTGAAAGGTGGTACATTTACTTTAGAATGAAATGTAGGTATTATATAGTAAAATTTTTGTATTTCATGTGTTTCAATTTTAAAATTTTAGTATCTTCAATAAGGATACCTCAGGACTTTCAGGTACACAATTTTAGACTTTTTTTAAAGATTCTATTGAATGAGGTCTAGACAGATTATAAAATTGCCTGATTTTACATACAGATTCATGAATGCATGAATTTTGCCATGACACATATTGCTCTTAATTAAAATATCAGCACTGGTTTCTAGTACAATTAATATGCAACCAACTATATATCAATGTACACAAAGTAAAATGAAAAGGAGGATGGAATTTAAAGTCGATCAAAGAATCAGTCTGTGTGTAAAAGTATAAAATTATCCTCAATTGAGTAAAAAAAATCCTAAAATTTGTGAAGATTCGTATTAATATCTCTAGTAAATGAGTGAAATAGAAACATCTTTCTTTCATTAGAAACTTAGTATTTATGGATTCCTGATAGAAACTTAAAAGAACTTCAAAATTAGTTTTCATTGATGTGGTAATGTTTCCCATTCCTGCACATGTTCTGATTCATAAAAATTAAGTCAGAAATTTATAAAAATAGTGCACTGATAACGACAGAAAAAAAATTCCAGAACCAGGCTTGGGAGAAGCATGTCATGGACTCTGAGCACCTTGCCATTCTGGTATGCCTTTTTCTGCTATTGAGAAGTTTAATAAAACAAACATATTTTCGTTAACTTTCCTATTATACTAAGAACTTTGATAACTTTATTATTTGCTGGTGTATATACACAATTAACCTTAATAATGAAGTCAGAGAATTGCAGTTTGCTACTCTTCAAAAATAAGTTTCTTATGCATCTATTGATTTGTATAATTGTATTAGCAAGAAAAAGAATAAGAGATTCATAAGAGCTGAAAATATGATTAAATAAATATTGTAATGAAACCCCTTTTTACTTGAATCTTTTTCTCCTTTATTTGATTCATCAATGTTGTATATCAACATCATCTTAAATCAGAAAGATCTCCAGAGTCAAAGAAACTAAAATATTTTATAGGATATCATATTATTTATACAGCCCTCACTTGCCTACAAATTGTATACTTGTTTAACTCACAAGGAGTTTATTATGTGCGTGTGTGTGTGTGTGTGTGTGTGCACATTTTCGCTTTCTAGAAAATGCTGCATGCAGATCTAAACCGTGTGCCTTGGTTTCTTTTTCTACTATTTAGAAAAAAATTCATGACCAAAAAATTCAGAGGAAAACAAGTTTATTGCAAATACACAATTCCTATTGGTAAGTAATTCAGAGCAGTTGATGAATGTGTTTAGCTAGACCACCACCTATACAGTCCAGGATTCTCCTACACTTATGGAACTGAATGCAGTGGCTGTGTAGTTATATTTTCTTTGTGTTCTAAAGAATAAATCTTGCCTGAAGATCAGAGTACAGAACTAAGCCATTGGAGTCCAGGCAGTGGAGGCAAACCCCTTTAATTCCAGCACTAGAGAGAATATAAAATGAGAGGAGAGATAATCTTAGTCTGCAGTCACCCAACCTTGGTAAGGAAAGACTTCTGTAGTGGCTTAGTGTCTTTGCTTTCCCTGATTTTGGGTTGAACCCCAAAATCTGTCTCTGAGTTTAATATTTATGCATCATTTGGCACCCAATGTTTGGGGTACGAGTTCACAAAAATAAGCCATTTGCCTGTGAGTTACAGGCAGCTGGTGTCAACACCCTACCGGCTAGTTTTCTCTTTCTCTCCTAGTGAGCTTTTCCTGGATACCCTTCTAGATAGCTGCTTTGAGATCTGATCAGATTTTTAATGTTCTATATGCAGCAGCAGTCAGCCTCACATCTTCATCATCAATGTAAGCAAATTTTGTGAGAAAACTGGGAATTCTTAAAGAGAGGAATTAGTTTATGAAGAGAGGATTTTCCCAAGTTAAAAAATGGGGAGCACAATTATAATAGAGAAAGTTAGGTCTCTGTATGTTTATGTAATGCATGATTTAAAAATAGAACAATTCAATGAAGGGATAATCTACTTAACCAGGATTGACATACTGTTAATTATCATTTTGTTAATCCTTGTTGTCATTTTGATAATTCTTGGTTTATCTCCTAAAGAGTTGTTTGGTATGAGTGCCAAGATACAGACCTTAGAAAAACTTAATAAAACATCATATACATATGTAAATCCAGACAGAAAGATTTAGAGGAGAACCAATTTCATCATTGCATTATAAGGATAGAGAGGAACAACCTAAAGTTTCAAATGACCAAACTTAAACCTTATCTGAATTGCCAAATAAAAGATATCCCCAAGATTCTGTAAAAGCTGAATAAACGCCAGTGGCAATGTTTGATTTGAGGAGATTCAAGGATGTAGTATTCTCATATGGCATGCATTCACCTTTTGTGAAGCAAATTGTAAACTTATAATCACCTTGTAATAGAATTATCCCTAAAAAATGAAGAGATCATAAATCAAATTTATAGAGATTAGATTTAAACAAGAGTGACTTCTTAATTAGAAAGGACCGTAGTTCTTCAACCAGTGTGACCACTCAATTTAAATTAACTTATAAGACTAACAAATCCTTTTAATTTGATCAGCTAATATTTGTTTTAAGGGCACCACCCCAAAGTTAGGGTTGGGAAGGGTTTTGTTTTTGTCTTTTCAGAAAAATAAAAGCAATCATCTCGAAGAATTTAAAGACCTTTGGACAAATAAGAATCCTAAGAAGAAGGGAGAACTACCCAGAAAATATTTCCAAGAAAAGGGATAATCTGACCTAATGTAATCTCTGAAGTGTCCAAAAAGATGATGGGATCACACAACGATGATTCCTACGGTACTATGTTAAGACCACTAAGCTGAAAAACCACCACCTAAAGATTGACTTTGGACTAGAATTTACTTCAGACAATTTCAAGGTGGCTAACAGAGATGGTTCTGCATCACAGACTATACTAGTTAGGACTTGAGACAAGCCCCCAGAGAGCAGAAGGTAAATTTAAGAACATGGCACCCATATTCCCAAGAGGTTTTTGGTCTTTCATTGGATTATGAATATTTGTCATTGTTTAAGGGGATTGCTTAGAAGTTGTTATTGGTAATGGTCCGCTAAACAATGGTTATTAGATTCAAGGTTCTTGTTTTGAAAAAAAATAGAGGATTGTATCTCTTGGTGACAAAGCTTCCAGCATAATGAATTAGGTGAAAACAAAAGAAAGTTGTGTAGCCATGCGTCAAGGAAGGAGATGTTATACCTCAGAAGAAAGGTACTATTTTGAATAACCACAAGAAAATCACATTTCCACTAAACTAAGTTCATCTTTTTCTGAGTAATGGTGTGTATGTTAGATAGAATGAAACTGTAGATTGTGACAGTTATTGAATTTACATTTTATCCTGCAGGCAATGGAAAGTCATTAAATATTTTACTAGAAGACTGAAATGAGCAATTAGAATAATTATCATGTTAGAATAATGATAAAAGTATTCTTGCTGAAATAATTATTCCAAAGACAGTTCTGTACAAAGTAGGAAGAAGTGTTAAGTAGGGAAGATGATGAGGAATTTAGTGTGTTAGTTTGTGGGCCAGGTAAAATGGTGGATGTTTACTCATAGTCTGGATGTTTACCTTCCGTAAGCGTTTCATATTAAGGTATGAGCAAACATGGTTGAGTTTATGTTCTGCTAAGACAGAATGCTCTTTGCTGCTCTCTCCTAGCTTTGAGAACCAGAGATCCTCACTTTCCTAACAAAACCAAGTAGAGTCGTTATATTTTTCCCAGTCTGTTCTACTTTTACCTTTTGTTGAAATGAATGCTCTGATGGTGTCCAGGCTACTTAAATATGTAAATGAAACCTATCTTTCAGGGTGAAATTTTTATTTGCATAATCTTATACTTATGAACTCAGTACCATGTATTTCTTTTAATATCCCTTGCATACTCTTACATCAAGATCTCTAGTTGTTGTCTTCTTGGTCCTTTTGAAATGTCACTGATGGATCATTCCATACAATAGACATTTAATTTCCCTCTGGGTCACAGGTCTCATATTTCTGTAATTAGCATGTAAGGGGCTGACATGTTTCTTAACTCACATGACTGCACCTGCTTCAAGAGTTTTGTTTCAGTTATCATCCTTCATGTACGAAATTCAGAATTCTTTCACCCAAAATACCATTTCTCTTCAACTCATCTAGATTATGGTCTGTGTTAAATGTTTTATACTTTATTTTTCTCCGAGTTTTGTTTGTATATTTTAATTAACCATGTTTTATATGTTTGCCTCAGAAGGATCTAAGTTTCATGGAAGCGGGAGTTTTGTAGATATAATCATACAATCTGGAAGAGATTGAAATAAAAATATTTGATGATTTATAAATAAAAATTTTAATCAGTTTTAAGGACAAAACCAGGATTCTGGAACCCAAAGTAGATTCCCATCCCTTTCTCTCTATGCCAATTAAAGAGAGAATCAGTGGTGAAAACAGAGAAAAGGATGCTATTCATCATGTCCACACTGGGAGGAGAAATAAATAAAGGGGTCTGGAAACATCAAGTCCATATCCAGCGCATTACAATGGATTTAATTCTGGATATCAATTTAGAGCTAAACTATAGAACCAGAAAAGGTACAACCAGTATGCAACATTAAGCAGTTCATGTCAAACTGGGTCCTGGTTTGTAATTGCTTATGTTCTGAATCTAAGAGGTAGCCAGAAAAAGCCCTTCTGTCCTCAGAAGTCATTCCTTCAGACCTTAAGTCTATTTCTCAGGAGATAATTATCTCTGATCCGGGTCAACATCATCACAATGGAGTATTGACTTCATTGGTCCAGGGGATTGTGAGGATTGTGTGGCTCTCCCAGGATCCAAGATGACTTATGTTGTAGGACAATGACTTGTTTATTTGTCTTTAGGCTGCCAAAAAAAGGTGGGGGGGCTGGGTAAGTGAGACAGGCCATGAGTGATTATCGTGCTGACCTGTGGAGGTTATCATGGAAACTCCACAAAGGGAAAGGAGGGGTACGAGCTGAAAGCAGAACTGCCAGCATCTGTCACTTTGTGGCCCAAGGGAGGAGTTGATGGCTTTTCTGAAGAGCATTTTATAACATTTCTCAGTCCAAGGAATAAGCGAAATTATTGTTATAATTAAACAGAGAAACTGGCCCTTCTAATCAAATGGTATATTCTCTCATTGTGATGGAATTTTCAAACAGATTATTGATTCAAGGATGTTTCCTGTTCTCTGTCACCTTCTGCAATCTGTGGACTCCACTGGAATAATTTTGATTATTTTAACAATTATAGAACAATAAATTCTTGAGCTTTTATCCTTACATGGTGTCCCTGTAGCTAGTTTAAATCAGTGAAATTAGTCTGTGACTAGTTAAGTCAGTCAATTTTTTTCTATGTAAGAATAAACAGTGTGATAATATACTATCAAAACCCAAATTATATTTGATATGAATAACTTATTATATGTGAAATTTGCTAACCGAGAAAAATTAAATAAAGCATACTTCTTATCACAAAATATAGACAAGAACATCTCTCAAAGTATAAATTTACTCTTGATTTAAGCAAAGTAGCCATTTGATATTTTGGGTCTCTCAAATAAAATTAAAAGTTAATTCAAAAGCTGTAGTCATTTATTTTAGATAAATATTAAAATTTTAATCTGGAATATTTTTCTATAAAAGGCTTTCCATGAAATTTACAAATAAAACTATCTTTTATTTGATGATGGGACATTTTAAGCTAACAATTGCCAAAACAATGAGATTGAATCAATAAGCACAACTACTGTTTCATAGTTCTGTTATGGCTATAAAACAGAACCAGATATGAGATTGTTATAGAATGCCTTTTTATTTATATGAAGTAGATCACAGTGGTTTTGACCTATACAATGTCTAGATTCATTTTTTTTTTGCTGTTTTGAGAATTTATTGAACGATTAAGTGATTGAGCTTTACTAGAGTTATCATGCCACTGGAGGTGGACTTTAAGAGTTTTTTTTTTTCCTTTTTTTAAAATTTTTACTTAAAAATTTCCACCTCCTCCCATTTCCCTCCCACTCCTCGCACTCGCTCTCCCCCTCTCTCTCCAGTCCTAAGAGCAGTCAAGGTTTCCTGCCCTGTGGGAAGTCCAAGGTCCTCCTCCCTCCATCCAGGTCTAGGAAGGTGAGCATCCAAACAGACTAGGCTCCCACAAAGCCAGTACATGAAGTAGGATCAAAACCCAATGCCATTGTCCTTGGCTTCTCAGTCAGCCCTCCTTGTCCGTCACATTCAGAGTCCGGTTTGATCACATGCTCCATCAGTCCCAACCCAGCTTGCTTTGGTGAGCTCCCATTAGTTCAAGCCCCATCGTCTCAGTGGGTGGGCGCACCCCTCGCAGTCCTGACTTCCTTGCTCAAGTCCTCCCTCCTTCTGCTCCTCATTTGGACCTTGGGAGATCAGTCTAGTGCTCCAATGTGGGTCTCTGTCTCTAGCTTCATCTATCGCCAGATGAAGGTTCTATGGTGATGCACAAGATATTCATCAGTATGGCTATAGGATAGGGCTATTTCAGGCTCCCTCCCCTCAGCTGCCCAAGGATCTAACTGGGGACATCTCCATGAACACCTGGCGATACCTCTAGAGTCAAGTCTCTTGCCAACCCTAAAATGGCTCCCTTAATTAAGATATATACTTTCCTGATCGCATATCCACCCTTCCTCCATCCCAACCGTCCCATTCCCCCAAGCTCTCCCCATCCCCCCTTCTTACTTTTTTATCCCCATCTCCCCTTACCCCCACCCCACCCCCACCTCCCAAGTTTCCAATTTTTGGCTGACAATCTTGTCTCCTTCCAATATCCAGGAGGATAACTATATGTTTTTCTTTGGGTTTACCTTCTTATTTAGCTTCTCTAGGATCACGGATTATAGGCTCAATGTCCTTTATTTATGGCTGGAATCCACTTACAAGTGAGTACATACTATATTCATCCTTTTGGGCCTGGGTTACCTCACTCAGGATAGTGTTTTCTATTTCCTTATTAATAGTAACATACTTTTAGAATAACCAGGAACTGGTGCAATGTTTTCTGTCTCAGAAAATACCCTCTATTTGGTGAAAGACTTCCAAAATTATGAATTACTATTAGAACATGATATCTAAATTGTCATGAGAGTGAATCTTTTCTGTAAGAGTTTTCATGAGAACACAGTAAGCAAAGCCTCAGACCCTCTTCCTGAGGCTTATATCAGTTCATTCTCCATATAGTTATATTAAATGCTATATTTATTAGTTATGCCACTAATATAGGACATATATAAGGCTAAGACAAAATATTTCTCCATATCAAAGTAAGATTACTTGCCGGAGAAACATGCACTTAGTCTCTGATTAGGGAAATTTTCAAAGCATTGTTCCCAAGAATATGTGCCATACACAGCCAAAATACATATTGTTAGAAGCGGCCCATGAATAAGACTGAATTGTGATTTCTGAAATGGTTCGAATTCACATTTAAAATTAACCTTTGCATTTGAATTTTGATGAGCTACTGAACTCTTCAACAAATGTTAACATGATGTACTTCATACATATCAAAAATATCCCTGGAGTCAAACTGAAAAGTGAGAGACAGATTTAGAAAGGTTCTGGGAGAGATTGGCAAAGCAGGAGGTGAATGTCAGGAAATGCTGGCTATAACATTTCACCCTCAGTGAAAGACATGTGTTGGGGAATAAGTATTTCCTTGAGGCGTAACATGACAGTACACATGATCATGATATACAAATTGCTGTGCTGTCTGCACAGCGCCTTGCTCCTGGAATCATGTCAGTGCATTAAGGAAAGGATCTGGAGATAGATAAATGTGTGCTATCAGCAATAGGGCTGTTAACATTTTCTTATAAAAGCTGAGGGGGAACTGAGCCCTTCATTCTTGCTGTCCATTTACTCAGTACTGTAACTCGCTATGATCTTTAAGGATGATGCTATTGCAAGCCCTTTTAAACATTCCCCAATTTTGACATTTTTATCACCTGAAGAAAATTAATTGTGAGCAGAAGGAGAGAGAGCATGAGCAAGGAACTCAGGACCGCGAGGGGTGCACCCACACAATGAGACAATGGGGATGTTCTATTGGGAACTCACCTTACTAGACCTGGATGGAGGTGGGTGGTCCTTGGACTTCCCACAGGGCAGGCAACCCTGACTGCTCTTTGGGCTTACGAGGGAGGGGGACTTGATTGGGGGAGGGGGAGGGAAAGGGGAGGCGGAGGTGGGGAAGAGACAGAAATCTTTAATAAAAAAAAATTAAAAAAAAGAAAGAAAATTAATATACCCCAGGTATGTAGATATATAAAATAAGTGTATAAATCAAGCATGAGCTGACAAAGCTTCGTAAAGAGATGCATATTAAACAATTCTTTGATGTACATATAATTCCACTTTTTAAAAAAAGAAAACAAATTTTCATTCTAACGAGATTCTTATTTGCTTTTATAAATTTATAAATAATTAAAGCATAGCTAAATATTTAATACTTAAGGATATGGAGCATCATTGATGTTTTTGAAGCCATTAATATTCTGATTATATAATCAACCATCAGTATTCAGGAAGCTGCTAAGTATAAATATATATTACAAAATGGCAGAGATGTGTTCATGAATATTTTTGAACTTGTTCCCTAGAACCAACCAAAATTCATTCGAAACACTTTATGTGAAATCCAAATGATTAACTCAAAACTTGTTTATAAAATAAAACATTCTAGCAAAAATATTCCAAATATATACTAATTTGAGGGCTATAGTACACTGATAGAATACTTCTTAATGTCTACAAGGCAAGTGTAATCCTCAGTAGAGCCAGAAACCAAACAAAGTCAAAGTTATTCTTATTTGTTATTTAATTACTAGGAAATTATAATAAGAAAATACATTTGTATTATTGTGTTTCTATCAGAGCAGATAGCTTTATGTACATAAGTAAAAACACTATGGTCCTCCACATTCAAGAGTCTCATATTGGAGTCTAGGTTCTCCTAGTGGTGATGATTGACTGCTCATGACATGGCAGCTTGTGCAGTGTAACATGTACAATATGTTCAAACCCATGGTTGAAGGAAGTAAGCTATATGACAGGAATGAGAACTGCTGGAGAAACCTCAGCTTATAAACATGGCTTTTAATTAATATGGGCTTTTGTGTATTCAGAAACATTTTGCTCTTGCCAAACTTTCAGCCACTCACACTTTCAGTATCTTATCTCCTGTGGGGACTTCACTCACTTGTTGAGAATGATCTGGTTAAGTGAAGTGGGGACTCCATTGATAAATCCCTTGTGATGTCATCATCCAGAGCGAAGTGGAACTCTTCAGTGACACAACTCCTCTGAATCAGACATGTTCCTGTAAGTGATACCTCAACCTTTCTTCTGTAAGATACTTAGTATTTTCCTGGTCCACCCTGCTGAAACTGTAGGCAGTCATCACTTCTGTCTATCAACAGTGCCTTTTTATGACATTAAACAAATTGACTACATTGACAGAGAATGATAACATTTTAAGGGACTTTTTTATTTCCGTCATCTTGGTTTCTTTGTTATAACTGAGTAGGATAAAATATTCTGTCTGTTCTAAGAAGTAAGTTATATGCTTTATCAATATGATTTGTAATGTTCAATTGACTGTATGTGTCCTGTAATGATATGCTTGTCTTGTTTTTATTTGAAAAAGAAAATTTTGACCTCTAGTAATAAGAAAGTAAACAGTGTGCATAAAATTTAAAACTTTATTTCAAAATTAATCTTTTTCCTGCATAATAGAATGCCTTTCTATTTTAGGCATATTTTTTTGTATATTGGAAACTCTAGTAACACTTCCAATAATGGGGAAAATAAATGTATTATCAATTTCAAGATTGCTAATAAAACTCGTTATAATTTGCCTATGTGATTTTATATTGTGGTTATTTGATTATTTTTGTTTTGATTTACACTACTGAATTTTTCTACTTGGATGTGTCATTAATCTAATCATCTCTCAGCTCCAAACCTGATAAGTACATACATACACACTTGTGCACACACACAAACAAAGCAGTCAAAGTACAGACGGAATTAATGAAATCTTTTACTTTCATTTTTTATTTGTACCTGCTTATGCTTTAGGGGAAATAAAACAACACCTAACATAAATAATGTGCAAGGGAACAGCAAAAAGAAAGTTACATACTCTACATCCAATCAAAAATTATAAATCCAAACAATGTTAAGTGAAATGTATGATATGACAACAATTATAAAATATGTTACTTGTGACTGAGTAGTAGGAAATATATTCAAAAGTATAGTTTTTTGTACGAACGAAAGCAGAATGCAAAAGGTAACTGCTTTTGTCACGGCATGTATTTAGGTATTAGACTCACCTGACAATAATGGTAAGAAGGGAAATATTAGAGTTCACAGGTGAATTTATAGTTTCATAAAAACTGACCTAATTATTTTGTTATCAAGATTTTCAAATAATTATTCAAAAGCTACATTCTCAGTTTAATTTTTCTAATAACATAAATATCAATTGACAATTGTACCTAATTTGTAATGAAAATTTAAATAAAATTTCATTTAGTCATTTATTTATTTGTTATAGAGTTAAATTTCTGTTGACTTCGTTCAGCACTGTGCAGTTATTTTTGATTATTTGATTATTTTTGTTTTTCACTAGTGAGTTTTTCCCCTTGGATGTGTCAATAATCTAAGCTAGAACCTCCTAGTGTAGGTTATACAAATCTCCTATGCATTTACTTCTAATATTTTATGTGAGCTCATATGAGATTTTGTAAATCATTAATTGCTGGAAGCCTTGCTCCAAATGGGACAGACGACCTGGGACAGATGTGTGAAGTTGGCACAGCAAAGAAAATATAACCACCTGTTTAAAACAAGTAGCATGGATAGCCAGGGTCATTTTTATTTATTATAGTTTCAGTGGTTTGCATGAACAGTTTTACAAGAAAATTTGTTTTCTTAGGTAGCTAATAATGGTTACAATAACTACGCATCTTGTTTCTTTGCCTCATTCCCCTCTGTGCTCCAGCTCTCCTACTGGTAACCATAACCTACTTGATTATCATCTCTAGTGTTAAAAACATAAGCAGTATTGCAGGTAACAAAGGAAGTTTTCTAACTAGGCACTCCCATAGGTGGAACAGGGGCAGCAATTACAGTTACAGTGCCATGGAAAGTCAAAGAAAGTTTTGCCTCTGATATTTAATGTTTACCTCTGGTGAAAGCTAAGTTCTCACAATCAACTCATCAGCCAAGGCTAAACAAATTCATTCTTCGTTACGTACTACTCTATCTTCTATGGGGGATATACCAGATTTTCCCCTATCATCCTGAAGACTACATGACTTAAAAACTTGCTCTTAATAGTTGGCATTGCTTATACTATATTCTCATGTCCCCTTCCTTTCAACTTCCTACAGTATTGGTACATTATTAGAAATAAGGGTGTTGTGGGTTCCTATGATTCGGCTTCAATTCCTGTTCCCAGACTGATCCCATTAACTCCTGATATCATTTATTTATTAGCATTTCTCTTAGACTTTTGCGGTTAAAATCATTCTCTCCAGAACAGTTATGCAAATATATGATATCTTGAACTACTATGGCTCTTTCAGGCTAGTCACAGGGTACATTAGAAAGGCAACATCTTGTCCTTGAGCATCCTGAACTCATGGTCACACTTGAAACATCAAAGGCATTCAGAGCTCAATTAGGTCCATTGTATACTTTTAAAAATATCCCTTCTGGCTCACCCAAAGGTGAGTTATCAAGGGGGAGTTTCCCTTTCATAATAGCTATTTTATCTGTAGTTCTATGAAAGTAAAACTAGAGGCAACCAGAAAAATCATTTGTATAGAGAAAGCAAGAACAGGTAGCACCTATGCTCCTTGGTCCTTCCCGGAATTATGAGGCAAACTATCAATCAGCCTTGCAAAACGGATCCGATTCTCCAAGGCCTTGCCACAAGGAGAAATAGTTCATGCTATTCTCAGCCTTTGTCCCTTGAAGAAGTCTCATGGCCCCTGGCAATTAATGTCATGAAGTTTTTCTTAGTCATATGTACTTATTAAAAACATGCTAACTTGTTGCTCACTCTAGAAGAAAACTTGATATGTAAAAGTAGCAAGATGAAACTGCTGATATCACTAAGAAATTTGAAAATAGTGTGTTTATTTCCTCATATGTCAGCCATTCTTTTCAGCAAAAATGATTTGCAAGTTGATGTAATCCTTCTTCTGTAGACACTGACATTTCAATTATTCACTTCTTCTCTGCAGTACCTACTCTCAGTAACACTAATAGTGGCTTAACACATATCCGAGTTGTTATGAAGACAAAAAGCATTAATTACACAGAAACTTCCCTGGAGCCCTAAAAGAATTTAGTCATTTAAGCCATTAAACTTTATAATACCACCTAAATACCCGCAATTAAATTTATATAACAAGTAAATACGCTTGCTATGCTCTTTCAAAGTCCTTGGGAACATGGAGTCTATCATGGGGCTCTATGTTGTATAGGTCTAAAAAGAATGGACTATGGAGTGGCAGAAAGAATAGAAAAAGTTCATCTACAGGGGTAGAGAGGGAAGAGGGGTACCTGATAGCAATCTGCCTTAGGCTAGGGGTGAGACAGGAGCAGTCCTAAAGGAGGAAAAGTAGAGTTAAAATCACCTACATGTTGTTCCAGCCCTCTCTGTCTTCTGGAAAACCAGGTAGAGGACATTGCTTGGTAACTGCAGACAACACATGGTGCAGGAGAATTGTCTGTATTCTGTCAATCATGTTATAAATAAACGCTGATTGGCCAGGCAGGAAATATAGGTGGGAAAACCAGACAGGAAGTAGAAATGATGTTATGAGAACAGGAGAATTCTGGGAAGAAGGAAGTTGATTCCTCCCACTCCTGCCCAGACTACCAAAGCAGTAAGATGTGATCTGCCCCACTGAAAAAAGGTACTGAGCCACATGGCTAACATAGATCAGAAAAATGGGTTAATCAAGATGTGAGAGTTAGTCAGTGAGAGGCTAGAGCTAATGGGCCAATCAGCTTATAACTTACAGAGATCTTTGTGTGATTTTTCTCTGGGACTAAATGGCTGGGGGACCACGCGGGACAGAAGCCCCAGAAAACCACAACAACAAGCACGCCTGACCCATCCATGTTACAGAATGGCTCCCAGACATGGATAACCGAATCCACAGAAAGCCTGAGAATGCTTGGAAAAGGCTAGAGTAAAACATTTTGGTTTTCAGCTGTAGCAGGAAAAAAGTTGCTGTTTTAAAATATCGACTTTCTGGGCCTTCCTGCCAGGGAAAACTCTGACTCTTTCAAGAAGGTGGTCCTGATGGATACACTGTTGCAGCTTGCTTCCTGGAGAGGACCTTGAAATGCCATAGAGTTGTGGCAAAAAAACTTCATATTCCTTAGCAAATTAAAAACCCATGTGGCCAGAAAAAGAGAGATATACAGTAAAAAGAGATTCAAAGAGTAAGAAAACCTCTAAATGGTTTACAGTGTGTTAAAAATATATACAGGCTAAAGATTAAACTTCAAAAGAAAGAAAGAAAGAAAGAAAGAAAGAAAGAAAGAAAGAAAGAAAGAAAGA
>JABTXL010001118.1:5476677-5579436 GCA_025134845.1 Neodon shergylaensis
AGAAAGAAAGAAAGAAAGAAAGAAAGAAAGAAAGAAAGAAAGAAAGAGTGTAGCCTGGGAGGCAGAGGCAGACGGATCTCTGTGAGTTCAAAGATAGCCTGGTTTACAGAGAGAATTCCAGGACAAAGATATACAGAGAACCTGTCTCAAAAAGCCAAAAGGTAAAAGTAAAAATGAAAGAAATAGAGGTTAAAATAAAGCCATGTAAAGATGGAAAATACACAGAGAATCTTGATACTGTATGTTATTATGCTCTCTTTGAATTGTTTGAATGCTGAAGAAAAAGCAACAGCTGCTAAAAGGTATTTGCTTATAAATGCTGCAGAATTAATCCAAGATAGATGTTTTAAAAATACCTTGACTTCAAAATTGAAGTCAAAAGGCATGTTACTTTGGAGAAGAGATTTTGCTTTTGTCTCCACAGAAAATGAGAGGCTGTGGATTTATTCAGAGTTAAGAAAAATCCAATTTGATCAAGGAAGACCACCTGAGAAGTCTCCGGCAGGAAAGTTGGCCCAAATGTCTGAGTTCTTTATCTAAGAACACGTTCCAGACTGCTACCTGAGAGGATCAAGACTCACAGGATACTTCAGTCAGGACTTGATCATAACTCTAAATTTTCTTTAGGTCCCCATAAGATTATCTACACCCCCAACCAGCTGGAAGTAGCCTGGAATACTATACACACATTCCCCACAAATGGACTATGGATATTTTCCTATTTATTTTTTTAAAAAGAGGGGGAAGTGGTGTGGGAGAATTGTCTGTATTCTGTCAATCATGTTATAAATAAAACACTGATTGGCCAGGCAGGAAATATAGGTGGGAAAACCAGACAGGAAGTAGAAATGATGTAATGAGAACAGGAGAATTCTGGGAAGAAGGAAGTTGATTCCTCCCACTCTATTTGTTTTTTGACTCATATATCTTCATGCATTTTTATTTGTCTTATGAGTCTTTTCTTGTATAATGTGGTTTCTGTCTGTGTTCTTTTCAGGAGTGTGTTTGTGTGTGTTTCCTATGCATTTCCTTTCTACTTTTTTTTTAAAAATTTCTGGTTTGTTTGTTGTTTGCCCTTTAGTTTTGCAAGTTGTTTTAGAAATGGAGAATAAAAGAGAATGGAGTTTGGTCAATGGGGAGATAAGAAAGTTCTGGAAGGAAACGAGGGAAGAGAAATGAGGATCAGTGTATATAGTTTGACAAAAATATTTTCAAAAAATTCATATAAAAGAAGTAAATGTTTATATAATTAGACTACTGAGTATATGATGCACATGTAATTGTGTACAATTCTAAGGGCAACATAGCTTTTAAACTCTGTACATGTTGAGAATATAACAACTGAAAAAGTGTAGCATTCCATACCCTTTACTTGATTTGAGGGATATTGACTTTAGATATTACAATGGCAATCTTCTTTTTGAAGAAGTTCTAGTATCTTCTTAACATGAAAATGCCAAAGCATAATCTAAGGAAGAAGTGAATCCAATGTTCATTGTTGTGTGATATTTTAATTGCATTCAGAAAAAAATCAAGCTTGTTTTGCATCAGAGGGCAGAGCTAGCCTCTAGCTAATAATAGAGGTTTGGAGGACTATGGGAGAGGAGATGAGAAGTGGTAACGCAGGGCAGAGAGAGAATCTCGGCTCTTTTGGAAGGAGGAACAAGTGAGGTAGGAAGGTACTGTGGTTGCCTCCCTGTTTCTCTGATCTTTCAGGTTCTTACCCTGAATTTTATTGATAAAATTAATTAGAATAACGCTTCAGTGCATGCTGTTGAGAAGCACATGCAATGTGAGGTGTAGAAAGGCATTAGGACATTGGGAAGAGAGATCTCTAAGGAACTGATAGAACTTAAAATGTCTTCAAAGACAACATTTTGTATAGGAGCTGTTGAAATCACATTGTCAGGCTACATCATTCGTCATTTCACTGCACAGGAAAGTTTATCTGATTTGTATATAATTTTGTATTAATAAAGCTTGTGTTACAGTAATACACTTGGTGTGCATAGTTGTATAATTTTAATAACTATTTATTGAGCTAGATAAATAACTAATATTGAAATGCCTGAAAGCTAAAGCAAACCTGGGAAGACATACGAAAATGTGGAAAGTGAACTGCATTCTAGTATACTTTTAAAGAAAGCACAGTTACACTTCACTCAGGATATTTCTTGTGTATCTTTTAACTGATGTTTGTGTATTTTTGTTAACCATTGAGATAAAGTTTGCTAATAAAAAGAATACATTATGTATTTTCTCAAGCATTCCTTTATGAGATAATTACACCACAAAAAACAGGACATCCAACTTCTTAATGTTTCAACTCTGTTGGAAAGCATATTCTCAGGGCAATTAATCATGCATACATGTACTACCCTACAATGTAAAACATCAGTTGAAAGTATCAATGAAAAATTCTTGATTGACAAAATTCCTTTTGATTTAAAAATACTTGCATTTTTTGTGAATTTCAAGAAACATTTTGCTTTAATACTTTATGCGATATGGGTGATTTGTATAACAGTGCAGAACAAAATGAATTTTTTTTTACTAATGACTTTGATCAAAAAATATTGACAGTAAAACCACACAGGAGAAAAAGTGAAATATTGATTTGTCTGTTATTATTAGCCTGTTATTAACTTTAAATCAATTATAATAAAATACAAGTTTAGCATTCATTATCATGTAACAAAGATATGTTGATTAATTCTGACATAAAATGTACAAGAAGATTAATAACTCTGGCAAGTTAAAGGCAAAATACCTCCCATTGCTGTCAAGATTCACTGTTTCAGGTGACTAACTCCTTCTGCAGGTCCAGTTTTAGAAATACATTAGAAGGAAGACAAAGTGAGATGGTATCAGCATCACTAAGCATGAGACTCTCTGCATGAGTGAGTGAAACTGGCATTTACTAAAGCAGGGATGATTGAATGATACTCTAGAATTAAGAAAGATTACATACTTAGGTTATTTAAAATTTATTTATTTATTTTGTCTTAAATAATTAAATTCTACATCATAACTTGTAAACTCTGCAATCACTAAATCATCCCTAAATACGGTATGACAGTATAAATTCTAAAAAATAAGTTCAAATAAAAAACACTCATTTAAAGAACAGTTAGATTAAAATATGTTTTACTGTTGTATAAAAACTGTATTTTCTTTATTTTAGTGATTCAAGTCACTCCTGTGTTGTACATATTGCAAAGTGTTATTAGAAGACTCAATAAAAGTTAACAAAATCTGGTCCATTAAGGTGGTGGAAGGACAGTGCCCCTCTGTCTGAAATAAGGCATCCCATCATAGGGAATTGGCTCCAAAAAAACTAGCTCATGTACCAGGAATAAATCCTGGTCCTACTGCCAGGTCCCTCACAGATAGTCCAAGCTTCACCACTGTCTCTCACATATGGAGGTTCTAGTTTGGTCCCATGGCGGCTCCACAGATTTTGGTCTAGACTTCCTCCGTTTTCATGAGCTTGGTTCAGCTGTCTCTGTAGATTTCCCCCTCATGACCTTGACCTCCCTTCCTCATATTAGAGAAGTGGATGAGGGTAGGGCTGGGGGAAGGAGAGGGGAGCAAGAGGAGGGATGAGGGTGAGAACTTCAGATGGAATGTGAAATGAAATTAAACAAATAAAATAAAGACTAAATAGAAATCAACTGTCTTCATAACCCTCATTTTGTTTATATACTAATATGTCAATATCTGTTTAGGTGGTTCTTACATTTAGAATACGAAAAATGATATAATTTTAAAAGAGAAAATATCTGTTGATATTCCTATTTTAAATGTGTTGTATAACTCTCCAAAGGTAGTGTATACTTACTAAATATACAACAGATATAAAATTAATTTTAAATAATATCTGTGAATTTTAAACATCTTAAATAGGCTTTAATTAAAAATAGAGACAGTATATTCCTTTTTATGACATCTTTGTCATTCGCAATTATATCAACAGTATAGGAATATTAGAAACTCTTTTTCTCAGAGTTGATTTGTGAGACAGAGTCTGTCATTGTCATAGTATTCATCAATTTATATATGTTGGCTAGCAAGAAAGGAAGTGTGTCAATGTGCTGGCTTAGTATTTTTTGTCAATTTGGCATAATCTTAAGTCCTCTGGGTACAGGGAGCCTCAGTTGAGGAATTTCCTACATAAGATTGGCCTATAATCAACTCTGTGTGGGTTGATTTTGATTAATGGTTGATATGAATGCAGCCCACTGCGGGTTGTGTGATCTTTGGGCATATGACCTGTGGGTATTTAAGAAAGCAGGCTAAGCAACCATGAAGAAAAACTCAGTAAGTAGTATTACTTTCTGGTCTCTCAATTCCTACTTTCAATTTCCTCCTCTGAGTTACTGCTTTGATTTCCCTCAGGAATGGACTGTGATCAGGGCTTATAAGTCAATTAAACCCCTTTCTCTACACTTTGCTTTTAGTCATGATTCGTGTACAGCACAGCAATAGATAGCGAACTAGGACAGGCTCCAGGCTTTGGCTTTTCTATGTAGTTGAGAATTGAACTCAGTCCCTTAGGTTTCTACCGCAAGCACTATGTACAGATGTGTGTGTGTGTGTGTGTGTGTGCATGTTCGTGTGTGTGTGTGCGTGTGTGTGCACATGCATGTGTCTGTGTGTGTGTACGTGTCAGGGGTGGGTGATAAACTTAAATGTCATTCCGCAGGAATGGGGCTTCAGGGATCTCTCTGTCTCCACCTCCCCAGCACTAGGATTAGAACCTGCACTCCTTTGTGTGTGGTACTGTGTTCAACTCTCAGGTCCTGAAGCTTTCATAGGAAGCACTTTACTGAATTGTTCCTAAGCCCCTAGGTATTTTTTTTCCTTTCATTTACTTATTTTTTTTGAACTTCATTTTACATTTTAACCATGGTTTTCCTTTCCACCCCTCCACAAGCCCCCACTCTCCGCTTTACCTTTCCCCAAGCACAACCCCATCCACTCCTCCCAAAGGGTAAAGTCTCCCATGGGAAAGCAACAAAGACTGACACATTATGTTGGGTCAAGATTGATCCCCTCCTCTACTGCATTAATGCTGAGTATGGCATCCTATCATATGAAATGGGCTCCAACAAGCTAGCTCATGTACCACAGATAGATCTTGTTTCTACTAGCCATAGGCATTTTATCAGTATTAATCTTCCATTTCATGAACATGAGATGCTGTGCTATTGATTCATTTTAACATCTGTTATAGTTCTTAATTCATGTCTCTCACATCCCTAGTTTATTCTTAGATTTTTATCTGTTTTTGTTCACTTTGTTTTTGTTTTGACACAAATGTAAGTAACATTTACCTAGTTTTTTTCACTAGTTATGTTACTATATGCTATATATGAATACCAGTATATTGAAAAGAAACAGATCTTATTTTTTTCATATTGATCATATTTATTTTTCTTTATCTGGTAACCTGAGTAGAGGTTCTATTTATGTATTACTTTCATTGTACATACAAACCACAGTTTCTCCTCCCTCCTCTCCTTTTATACCCTGTACCACCTCCCATCCATCACCTCAGCATTTATTCCTTCTCCTTTTCTGTTCAGACATGGGCATGCCTCTCCCCCATGAGAGTCAATAAAGCCTGGCACATTAAAATGAGGGAGGACCAAGCTTCTCTGCCTGCAGGAGGGTTGAAGTGGCAACCCAGAATGAAGAATGGATTCCCACAAACTAGCTCAAAGGCCAGGGACAGATCCTGATCCCAGTCTTAGAGTCCGACTAACAGGCCAACTAACAGCTACACACGTCACATATATATAGAGGACCTAGGCTGTTCCCATTGAATCTCCATAGTCTTTGAGCTCCCATGAACTCAGGTCTACTCTTTCTGTGGATTCACCCATCATAACCTTGTTTTCTCCGGGTTCATACAACCACTCCTCCCTCTCTTCCACAGGAGTCCCAGAGTTCAGTCCAGTGCTTGGATGTGCATCTCTGCAACTGCCTCCATAGATTACTAGATGAAGGTTCTCTGATGAGAGTTAGGGTAGACACCAGTCTGATTACAGGAGAAGGGCCATGCAGGAACCCTCTCCACTATTGCTAGGAGCTTCAACTGGGGTCATCTTTGTGGATTCTTAAGAGTTTCCTTGGCACCATGTTTCTCCCTAACCCCAAAATGTCCTCCCATCAAGATATGTCTCTCATTACTCTTCCACTTTGCCCAGGCCCTAACCCACCCAAACTTTTCCTTCTTACTCCTATTCCCCCATCTCCCCAGCAGACCTACCCCCAGTTTACACAGGACATCTCTTCTATTTTTCCTTTTCAGGGGAATTCATGTGTCCCTCGTTGGGATCTCCCTGTTACCTAGTTTTCTGGGGCTGTGAACTGTAGCCTGGTTACCCATTACTTTAAAGCTAATATCCATTTATGAGTGATTACATACCATGTTTGCCTTTCTGGTTCTGGGTTACATCACTCAAGATGATTTTTTTTTTCTAGTTCCATCCATTTGTTTGTAAATTTCAGGATATTATTGGCTTTTTTTTTTCATCCTTGAGTAGCACTCTCTTTTGTAAATGTACCACATTTTCTTTATCTGGTCCTTATTTTGTACATATAATGTCAAGGTATGAATTTTTTTCCAGTAAAGATAATGCCTCATCCTTGGACAATCTTTGGATGGCATGCAGATTGCCTTACTGGAGAGATACTCTGTTAATTATCATAACTTTTTAACAGATTTTTACCTTTTTCACATAAGGTTTTAATTTTTTGCTTGGTTTATGTGGTAAAAAAAATACATTCTAAGATAATATCTTCCCTCTGCTTTAAAATTCCTGTTAAAACCCTATTGACTACTCAGAGACTATTTGCAATTATACCAGACAGTAATCTTGAAATTTAACCATCATTTAAGTTTTACAGGATCCCATAGAAAGAACTTAGCCCTCATGACAGCTGGAAGTAATTCTAGAAGACAATGGCCCTTTTCCCAACAAAGTTTGTCCTCAGGGTTAGGGAATCAATTAGTGGTTGATTATAACTGGTATATGGTTGGGGGTTGGGGTGAAAATTGTGTAGTCTCAGGGATCTCACTTTTAAAAAAAGAAATTGAATGGGATAACAGGTAGATTAGTGAGAACTTACACTAATAATAGTGAATAAGAGTGAATATTTGTGAGCTATTACTTATAGACAATTTACATTGGTGTAGATACTTGTATTTGATACAAATTCAAATTATATTTGTTATACTGAATATGTTTCTATTTCTGTTTACAATATTTGTACACTATGCAAAGTTATTTTGTCATATTGCATGCATCCATGTTTCTATCTCTGTTAAAGACATTTTGTATATTGATGCAGTTTTAGGATATATTTATCATATTGCACTATACATTTCTACCTCTCATCAATATACTTATATAGTATTTACACTTTAACGTCATTGTCTTCACTTACTGCACAGTTGTTTAAAGATTATTTAATAATCTAATATAAAGTCTTAGTCTTTAATCTATATGGGTATTAAGTATTATAGGTCAATAGTCATCCATGTTTGTCATACTTAGACTAATCAGGTTCTTTAGATACATAGAGATTATATTCCACATAGACAGGTACTCTTCAACCACTTCAAAGAGCTGTAGACTATGCCATTTAAATAACTTGGGGTTCTGTTGACATGAGACACGATTGCTCCTGGCAGCACTGATCTATTCCCAAGAGAGTGTTGAGCACTGAAGACAATCCACGTGGAGCTTTTTTTTCATATTGACAAAGCTGGCCTTTGGGCAAAAAACTGCCCATGCCTCAACCACTGACAAAATTCTTGGGTTCAAACTGGAAAAGCAGGATACAGGAAAAAAGAGTGCCAAAACTTGCCAAGACAGGGGAAGACGGTTGTAAAATTTTTCCTGCCTCTAAAAATGGTCTGTCTGATACTTTAGGCCTTAGCCAAAGTGGGTTGCTCCAACATTGCAATTGTGACTTTGGGTAATTGCCCAGATAGCCGTCATCTCTGTCATTTATTGTACATTTTGGAAGCTGCTTGATTGCACTTCCTACCTACTCAAGTAATATTATCTCCCTTCTCAGGAATTTGACAGGGTTAAAGACTAGATAGTCATAGTTACTTTTCTCTCATAACTTAGCCAAGCCATTTCTAAAACAAAACTTAGAATTCTTAGCATAAAATAGTTATTCAAACATTTAGCACATGTTTCTTAATATTGTTCTGCCATTTGCAATTCTAATTTTTATATTTAATATCTGTTCTTATTGTGTATAAATTTGTATTGAGTTTGGAACACTCTTATTTAGAGAAAAGAGGGAGGTTATGGGGAACTTCCTTCAGCCAATGGCCTTTGAGATCCTGTACCAGGTTGGAGCATGGATTTGGGTACCAAAATGGTAGAAGCTTGCAGCATTCTCTCTCTCTCTCTCTCTCTCTCTCCCCTCTTGCCTGGCTTCTGGATGCAGTTCCTTTTCCCCAATGGGACAGAGGAATGTGATCTGTGAGTTCCCCTAAATAAAGAACCCTTTGTTATACTCAGTTCTGGGCGAGTGTGGAACTACTTTCTTCGCATACTCCTACCAAAAAAAAAAAGATCTTCAGCAATCCTATATCCAACAGAGAGCAGAACTTCAAAATATATGAAGAACTCTAGAAAACAGACTTCAAAGTATCAAATAATCCACTTAAAAAAATGGGATACAGATTTAAACAGAGAATTCTCAAGGGAAGAATCTCAAGTGACCAAGATAGAACTGTTCAACATCCTTTGCCATCAGAGAAATACAGGTGAAAATGACTCTGAGATACCATCTTATACCTGTCGGAATGACTAAGATCAAAAATTCTATGAACAGCCTATGCTGGAGAGGACATGCAGTAAGGAGAACACTCCTCCAATGACGGTGGATGTGGTAACTTGTACAGCCACTTTGAAAATTGACCAGATGATTTAATAGGAGGTAGAATAGAAGCATTGAGAATAATAATGTATGCATGTTCTTGAACGTCAAGGAAATTTCTATTTTTATTATTTCATATGACGTTAATTAGAGACTTGATGTAAGTATCCTTTACAAAGCTGATACCTTCTAGTCATTGTTTGGGTTTTTATCATAGAAGTAGTGTGTTGTGATCTGTTTGTCAATTTTTTTGGCAACTTTTGTGATGTGCACATGATATTAAATTCATCTTCTCTTACAGTGGTATTTTATAATAATAGATTTTGATATTTCAGATCACCAGCGTCTCACCAGAATACGTTCTACATGTTCATAGTGTAGTCTTTCTAAGACAAACTTAGATTGACCCACGTTTTCTGACTTTTTACAATTATTTCCTTTTTTTAGATTATATTACAGTCAAATCATTTCCCCCTTCCCTTTACTCCTTCCTGGTGTAGGAGGTTCTTCTATGTGTTGCTTACATTAGTTGAATAAAGAAACTGCCTTGGCCTTTTGATAGGGCAGCACTTAGGTAGGCAGAGTAGATAGGACTGAATGCTGGGAAGAAGGAGAGAGAGAGAGCCACCATGGAGCTGCCAGGTCAGACATGCTATATCTTTTCCGGTAAACCACCACTTCATGGTGAACAAAGATTTAATAAAAATGGGTTAAACCAAGATGTGAGAGTTAGCCAATGAGAGGCTAAAACTAATGGGACAGGCAGTGTTTAAATAAATACAGTTTCTGTGTGATTATTTCAGGCTTAAGCTAGGGGGGTGTCTGGGACCAAAAGCAGGCCATCTCTCCATGTAACACCTTCCTAACACTCCCATAAATTCCTTCTTACTCTCTATCAAATCCATGGCTTATTTTTACATTAACTGATTTTATGTGTGTGTATATATATATATATATATATGAATATACATATGCATATGAATATATGCATATATTCCTAAATATACCCTGCTCAGTCTAGATATATATGTTTTAATGAAGACTATTTGATATTGGATAGTCAATTGTTCCCCTCCCTAGGGAACAATATTTATCTAGCTCCCAGCATTCCTGAGTTTTTTCTGCTTCTTTATGTAAGGTTGAGGCATCCAAGCCTTTCTTTTGTCTGCATTAGGATCAGCATGCCTATTTCTTTGCTTTATGATTTTTAATATCTTGTTTTGATTTTATTCGTAGAGATTCATTTGTTTGTTTGTTTTGGAGATATGTTCTAATGGTGTAGCTCAAACTACATTTATTTTCTAATCAGCTCAAGCTGACTGACTATATGATAGATCCTCTTTCCTTCACCTTTCATATACTCTTCTTATAAGCATGAGGCAATATATCTTGTTCGGCTTTCAGTTTTAAACCATATTTTAGAAAAAATTAACTTTGATTTTTTCTTGTAATGTTTCTTGGTCTATGATGTATCATACAAAGCTTTCATCTCTGCCTTTAAGTAAATCTTGTTAAATTTGCTTGAAATATTTTTTAATTGAGCATTTTTTTCATGTTAACATGCAGCCTTAGCTGCCTCTTGCTATATACCAATATATCTGGAGAAATGTCTATAAGAGGACAACTTTTCAATGGCATCTTATAGTTTTATAAGACCTGAGAAAGGGTAGAGTAACTATTGTCATTCCATACTTCTTTACAGAATGTGGATTAATACCTTTGGAAGAGAGAGAAAGATAATGTTTCATTTTGAAGAATAAGAGATATAGGCTTACAGCCCATTATTAAATTTATATATTTATTAAGCTGGCAGATACTCCCTTGTAAAGCTACTCTGTGTACGGAGATATTTCCTGATGTTACACTATCCTATGGGAATTGGGTGTCAAGATCATAGCAACAGTGCTTTTATTTTTGCCTTCTTATTGTTCTGAGTAATGACATTCACTTTTTCTATCCTAGGAATGCAATCTCTTCTTTTGATATCTATGAAATTGTATCACAAATTTCCATCACCTTACAAGTATGAAAAACCTTGGATTTTACTCACTTCTTGGCAGTTTTGCTCACCAACTTTGGATGGTTTTGTGGAAGCACTTTCATGGAAAGGGGGAAAGGAGCCCTCGAGGCCCCTTAATAGGGTTGGATGAAAGACATTGTGGTTCATAGTCAATATTTGTGTATGACTTGGTACAGGTAACCAAGAAGTCAATGGGCCCTGCTTTATTATCTATTCATTGCTTTCTAGTCAGAAAATACTTATAAGCAAAGAAGTCACACATAAAGAAGTTCAAAGGTAACTCTATGGATAATGAAATGACTGATGCTGTTTCTTTTTCTGGCAGGTGAGATATTTGATGATCATGACCTAATTATATTAACTAATCAAAAAATTTCCTTAGAATAAAAAATATTCTGACATTTTACCAATAGGTACCAGAATGTTTATCTACGCTAAGTATGGAAAAGGGTGGTGGTCATTTCTTGAGTATATAGAATTTTCCTACAATCTGTAGAAAATTCACAAGTGCTATGAGTAAGAACAGGTGTATTTTTAGAACAATAGCTGATTCATTTGGGAGATGAGGGGACAGAGTCTGCATTGTGCATTAGGAAGAATTGCAACAGCTGTGCTGTCAAAGCCCAGCCCTCCAACCCCCATGCCTCTGCACTCTATTATGCTATACTTTGATCCATTTGGCGATAACATGAAAAGGGCTCATAATTTTTTGAAGTGGGTTTCTCCCTCTGAGAGAGACTTGTCTGTGACAGACAATTTTCTACAGGAAACCATATGTGAATTTTTGTCTATGATTTCTTTAATAGTGCCCAAGATTGATTTTACAACACTGATGAAGGCTGTTCACTAGAGAGTGGAAAACAAGAAAACGTCAAAAAGAAATGTAGACAGATTTCTATGGACATCACTACCACATTGCTAACTCCCTTAGTCTTCCTGTTAAATGTGGGTGAAAACTTAAAAGTAATATCTTTTTATGGAAAGTACAATTCTCCTATATTCTATGAACTTAAAAATAATCACTCTTTATGTCAAAATCAAATCATCCAGAGAATATAAATAATATAGAAATAGTTGGAAAATGAAGTATTGGTAACTGTCAAATGCAGATAAAAATAATGCTTATACAGGTAGTGTCATTGATAAAGATGTTACTCAGCTTTGTAAGGTTCCAAATAAGAAAGACAATGGGATATTTCACTCGACTGAGCTGTTTTTCTTCAACAGAAGCAATGAACTTAGAGTGAAATCTGTGACCCTCTTTCTTAGAAGCATGTAAGTTTATATCGATTTATCCAGTTATGACCAAAATATTTACAGAAATAAAAGTCCAAATTTTTTATGGATTTTATATGTAACTATGTTATCCTACTCAATCAGGGCAAAGGCACATTCAAATTCAACTGTTGGGACTGGAGAGTATTTATAATAAAAGAATTAAGATATATTATCAGTACATTTTGGGTAGGTTGATGGGCATTGTTTTGTCTTTTCCTACTTACTCATCACTTTCTTCTGATGTTTTAAGTAATCATACTTCTGTAATTCCTAAATGCACAGAGGCTTCTCTGGACTGGTGAGATCTAATGTAGAAAATAGCTATCACTTACTATACTACAAAGTCCTTCATCACTTTGAACAAGAATTCTCAATGGTCAAATATTTAGTAATATTCCTCTATGGCAGGGAAAAAGAACCTCTGCTCAAAGGTATACTTTATGATCCAGAAAATGTTGCCATCCAATCATGGCTATTGTATACACTACTTAGAAAAGCAACTGTGATAAAATGGGTTTTTGAAATCAAATGGGCTTAGTGGCTAATCTAATGTCAACATGATGCAAGTTAGATTTATCAGAAAAGAGGGCACCTCAATTGAGAAAAATTCATTCATTCTGTTGTTATTGCTGGAAGTCCTGCTCTTTTTTGAAGGGAAACAGAGAAGGGGTAAATCAGATGGTAAAGGGAGGTGGGGAAGAACTAAAAGGATGGGAGGAAGGGGATCTAAGATCGGAATGCATGGTATGAGAGAAGAGTAAGTTTAAAATAAAAACAAATGCCTCCGTAAGATACAGCTGAAAAGCATTTTCTTAATTAGTGATTGATGAAGGAGGGCCCAACCCTTTGTGAGTGGAGACACTCCTGGGCTGGTGATCCTGAGATTTATATAAATGCAGACTGAGTAAGTCATGGGGAGCAAGTCAGGAAGCAACACCCCTCTATGGCCTCTGCATCAGCCACCGCATCTAGGTTCTGTTGTGGAATATTTGTACACCATGTGAAGATGTATTATTGTGATAGGTGTAATAAAATGCTGAATGATCAAGAGCTAGGCAGGAGGGTAAATGGGATTTCTAGCAGAGAGTGAGAGAATATAGATTAGTAGAAACAAGTTGATTAAGTCATGAGAACCTAAGTTAAGTACAAACTTTCATAATTAGTAATAAGTGTCTGTGTTGTTGTGGGCTGAAGGTTCTGATGAGAAAGCTTTCTACAAATTTTCTGCACTGTTTTAGTTTCTGTTCTGAATTCCTCCGATGATGATCAGAAATACAGGAATGCACAGAGAATAACCCTTTCTTCTCCATTTTGCGTTTTGGTCATGGCGTGCCATCACAGCAATATAAATTTAAACTAAGAAAATGAGCAATTGATGGAAGCTTTGTTAAGCTGAGTTTATATGCTCAATCTAATGTGGGTTAATGTATAATAAACTGGATACTGGAGAACATGTTGGATCACTCTTATGCAATGCAATCAAGTGTGTATATATATTAAATGACCAGGTTTTTGTTATGCTATGTGAATATAGTTGGGAGCTTTTCAGGAGATATTCTTGTAACTATTTAAATTAGGATGATCATTAAGCCATTTGCCACCAAACAGATGTATCATAACATTTGGCAGCATCCAAACTTTTATAGTAGAAGTTGGAAGAGAGATTCATTCTTCCACCCTTCACAAGACTTGAAAGTATATATAATCTTATCTGTATTTGATTTTATTCCTTGTTTTTTTTCCTTTGAGAATTTTATATATTAGTAATGTATTTACATAATTTCAGTTCCACAATTTTCCTTATTCCTAATTCAGTCTTTCTCTTTCATTATTTCATGATTTCTCTTTTAAAATTGATATTGTTAACCACATAAACATAAACAAATGCATGAATGAAGTGCTTTATGTGAAACTCGAGAACTGGCTAAATGTTTGAAGAGATGTGTCACAGTGAAAATACATTAGTATGTGTTGGAGCACATTTACTTATCTTGGAGCAATTTACTCCAAGATAAAATATAGAAGCCTGGAATAGGCTTATAAGATTTAGGCAGTAAACAAACTTGACCTATATGAGAAAGATACAGTTTACAATATTTTCAATGTCCTTCCCAAGGTGTTAAAAGTGGGAGCAGATGCCAAAGGATAATTATTAGACTGCCAGGCTGCCTCGGACTGTGCAGATACTTCTAGGGTACAAGTGCATGAGCTATGATTTGTGACCCATAAGGAGGGACCTTTTTGATGCAACATGAGTCATGCATGTTATTGTGATAACACCTCATCCATGTTTCCATACATACCTGAATAAACTCAATTGCTTCTTAAAACTGGACCGAAAAGTTGTTAAAAGTTTTAAATGTATAGATATGTATGTATACATATATATCATACTATATCTTGCATATCACCATAGAACCTTCATCTGGCGATGGATGGAGATAGAGACAGAGACCCACACTGGAGCATCGGACTGAGCTCCCAAGGTCTCAATAAAGAGAAGAAGGAGGGAGAACATGAGCAAGGAAGTCAGGACCACGAGGGGTGCACCCACCCACTGAGACAGTGGGGCTGATCTATTGGGAGCTCACCAAGGCCAGCTGGACCGTGACTGAAAAAGCATGGGATAAAACCGGACTCTTTGAACATGGCAGACAATGAGGGCTGATGAGAAGCCAAAGACAATGACACTGGGTTTTGATCTTACTTCATGTTCTGGCTTTGTGGGAGCCTAGCCAGTATGGATGTTCACCTTCCTAGACCTGGATGGAGGGGGGAGGACCTTGGACATTCCACAGGGCAGGGAACCCTGACTGCTCTTCGGACTGGGACTGGAGAGGGAGGGGGAGAGGAGTAGGGGGAGGAGGAGAAGAGTGGGAGGAGGGGGAGGAAAATGGGAGGCTGGGAGGAGGCAGGAATTTCTTTATTTTTTTCTTTCAATAAAAAAAATAAAATAAATTGTAAAATCTTGGTGTGAGAGAGATAGCCCAGTTGTTAAGAGCAGCTGTTGCTCTCCCAGAGGACCTGAGTTGGGATCACAGCACCAATAAGGTTGTTGACAGCCATTTTTACCTCCAGTTCCAGGGGTCGCACAACCTCTTTTATCCTCTTCCAGTCATGAAAGCAAAACAAACAAACAAACAAATAAACAAACAAACAAAAAACTCAAACAAATAAAATAAAATAAATAGAAATATCTAAAAGAGTTTAGACGTAACATATTAAATACATTTGTCAACTACAGCTGTGTAGTCAGCTACAGAAATTGACTTGGACTAAGAAAATAAACAAGAAATGAAACCAATATGTAATATTAGCACGAGGTGACAACAGCAATCTTATGAATAAATTTATGAACCACTCCTTTCTCTCCAATTAAAACTTATATATTTATTTCCATCTTCCATTCTCAGAGCTCCATCTTCAAATCTGGAATGATAGGCAGTAGAAGAACAATTATATGCATCTGTGAATTATCAGTTTACAGCAATAAAGAATGATCCCGAACTTTCAAAGCTTTCGTTGCCACGTGGAAGCTCCTGTTGACAAAGAATGTGATTAGGAAATGGTAAGCTTTCAATTTTCCTCTTCCTGGAGTGGAACACTGTAAAAATGGACAACCATCATTACTTAAGTGATAATTACAGAGAAACTGAATTCAATCTAGGCAAAGCACGGATAGAAAGAATGAATCATTTCTAACCACAAACCTCAAAAATACCAAGTTTTTGAAGAAATTCCCAGATAAAGATAATTACCACCATTTTCCTTCTTGAAGTTTTCATTTATTTATTTATTTACTTTACGAAAACTTATCTGAATGATGTTTGCTTTCTTTGGGCAGAACAATTTGCAATTCTGTAGAAACTTTGTGGTATTTATTTTTCTCTTGATATATTTTATTATTGAACTTTAAAATAATATCATAGCATTTTATTATTATTTTTAGTGTTATGTAATACATGATCTCAAAGCACTTGAGTATTTTATAAGGTTATGTCAACATGGAATGAATTTCATAGACATGGATACTGGTACTGAGAGTTACCCTGTTGTGCTTATCCTGACTTTGCCTTCTTTTTTTCCAACTCATTTGAACATCTTTCCTTTTGCCTTCCTGTCTTCCTCTTTTCCACTCTTCCCTTCCATTCCTCCTTTTTTATCGACTATGAATTTATTCCTTTCATTTTAGAATTTTGACCCATAGTTGAAATTTGATATTTTAATTCTGTTGATTACAAATATTCCGTGCATGCCCAAAGCTATATTCATCACTACCTTTATTCCATGCTCAGTCATAAGCTGACTCAAGTGTTCTAGCTTTGAATAAAATAATGTATTCTATATTACTTTGCATATCTATGCAACTTCCTTTAATCAACAACCATTTTAAGGAGTATTCAGAAGTCTCAAATGTGAATTATGAACAATTCCTTTTACACTTACCAGATGTCAGCCATAGTCTCAGAAGTATTTTCTACCTATGTATTAACTCTCTTTACTTGAGATGTTCTTTCTGCAGTGTGTGGTTTGGAAATTGGAACCTCCCACTCTGAATGCCTGGATCTAACCTATCATTTCCTGATACAAATGGACACTAGCGTGTTCTGATTTGCATGACTGTCTCGCTCTACCACCACAATCAATTTAACCCTACTCAAACTCTTTTTTTGTCTTTTTGAAGATAATATTTACTCAAAATTTAAAGTGCCAAAAGATAAAAGAATGAATTTTTTATTAATAAATTTTATACTATTACTTTTCTTATTTTATGAAATAAGAGGTACACATATGACAATCATTTTTTCTCTTTTCATTTTTTATAATTATAATCATGGAACTTATATATTGAGTATTTACCAGTAAAACTAATTTAGTTAGGTTCAACAGATGTCTCAAATCGCAATAAACTGATACAAGTTACTTGCAGTGGATGTTGTATCTAATCTTTATTCTCATCAGAATAACCAGGAAGCAGAAAATGATAAACTCGATTGCTTAATATATTTAAAAAAATAAAAGACAAGTTTGTACAAGTAAATAAGGGAATTTGTATTGTCATTTGGTTTTTCAAGTAGGAACCAATTCTGAGCTTCAGTGCAGGATTAAGAGTACAACAGGCAAGCTTTAGGGAAAGATTACAACTGCGACAAGCAGAGTCTATGGCATTGGTACTGTACTGGTTCCTGCAATTCGCCTGTGGCTTGTTATGGAGGATTAAACTCTGGCACCCTGTGCAGAGAGCCAAGGACACTTCCATGCTGTTAGGAACGGAAATGTTAGGCGTGGGCTAGGACATGGCCACAATGAATACTAAAAGACACAGCGAGGTCTCTGTGTTCTCAGCATTCAGATGCCAATGTCCTGCTAGAGACTGCAGCCAGTAACTGGCAAGTACAGTTTTTAAAGATTAACTGTGAGCAACTCAATTTGCAAACTGGCCCAGAATCGCTCTAATTTCTGATTGAGTTGGATCACCAGCTGTTCAACTACTAACTTTACAGAAAAAGCAAGGAAGAAAGAAAAAATAAACAAATAAGAAACATTTCTTTATTTAAAGGGAAAAAAACTACAAACTTTACTGTTTAGTTATTTTGTATTTAAAAAAGAGTAGAGATGAAGAAAAGAAATAAATAAAAAGTAAAATTGGTAAACATGAAAAATAAAATTATTTTAAAAATATGTCAAAGTAACATTAACTAAATGAATTAAAAAGTGTTAACATGTCACGAAAGACATTACATAGCTGTTTTATATCTCTTAATTAATTAGCATCCTGACTGCATTCTCCCCTCTCTCCTCCAGTACCTTCCTCCACCTCCCTCTGCCCTTCCAGCCAGTCATGCTCGATTTTTATTCAGAAAATGGCAGCCTTCCCACAGACATCAACAAAACATGGCATAGCAAGTTTCAGTAAGTCTAAGAACCTCCCAGATTAAGGTTGAACAAGGCAATCCAGTGTGAGAGAAAGGGTCTTCAAAGCTTGCAGAAGAGTCAGAGACAGGCCCTGCTCTCACTAGGGAGCAAGCAAGGGATGGACCTCTGCCTTGTACATGCATGTTACAGTTGTGCAGCCTGTTCTTCTAAGTCTTTTCTTATTGTATGACTTTATTACTTTTTCAAGATCACTGCAAAAGGAAAATGACTAGAGAAACAAAGTAGATGATTACTATACTAACATTTTGGATGCACAGGTACTTTATTACTCAATTTCTTTTGAATAGAGGAAATATAAAAATAATATCTAGCCCACCATTTAATTTTTAAAATTCTTGCCACTTTGTTTTAGATTTTAAAATATTTTGTCTCAGATTTTCCACACTTTCTAAGGATTTAATTTTCTTTCATTAGTGAGGTGTCAAATCTGTATTTTAAAGATTATGCAATTGTAATTTTTGTATCTTATCAGGGTCCCTCATTTAATGGCTATGGTCATTCTTCTTTGTTTTAGAGGCTTACCTGGAATATTGGACACTGGTTAATTAGTTTTATTAGTTTTTAGAAATTTAGGAATTAATACAATGTCAATTGTACTGCAGACATGTATATAACATTATGTATTTTGTTATGTTTTATCAAAAGGACAGTAGCAGTGAAGGTGGATAGGTTTTTTCTTTTCATTTTTTATTTTTAAAAATTTTACTTTTCATTTTACATACGACACAAAGCCCACCCCCATTCTCCTGTACCCCACCTCCACCTTTCCCATCCCCCATCCATTCTTCAAAGAGGAATAGGCCTCCCAGGGGAATCAGCAAAATCTGTCACATCACTTCAGGCTGGATCAAGGACCTCCTCCTGTATCTAGGCTGAGCAAGGTATCCCTCCATAGAGAAAGGGCTCCAAAAAGCTAGTTTGGCACCTGAAATAGGTGCTATTGGTAGAGCCCCACCCCCATCCCTCACAACAGATCAAGACAAATAAGTGTCATTTACATTCAGAGGCTCTAATTGGTCCCACTGGAAATTTATTGAATGTCTCCTTTGTTTCATTTTCTGCTGCTTCATCAAACAATACCATTATGTTTAGTTCTCTCTCTTCTAGTGTTTCCACAAACTCTTGTTTAGAATGGGTAAAATAAAATTACATAATGTTATTGAATTAGAAGGAACCAACAACTGTTCCTAAGAGACTTCGCCAACCAATGCATGGTATTTCACTTAGTGCCAATGTGTGCTCTGTGAAAATTAAAACAATTCTGTGATGACAGCTCATTCCTATCAAAATGGCTATGATCAGCAAAACAAACAGAACAGTTGACAAAAAAAAATGGCAAAAATGATTGTGGAGGAAGAAGACCACTCATGTCTGTTAGTGTCTTACAAACTATAGCGCCACTCTGGAAATCAATAAAGAGACTACTCAAAACAGAAGATAAATTTACTATATGATCCAACTATATTACCTCTTGGTATATTTTCAGTGAATGTGTGTGTGTGTATGTGTGTGTGTGTGTGCATGTGTGTGTGTGTGTGTGTATGTGTGTGTGTGTGTATGTGTGTGTGTGTTTCAATGCCTGTACAATTGAAGGAATTGGAGGAAGGATTCATAGGAGGAGCTGGAAGAAGTTAATGTAAAGGAAAAGTGATATAATTCTATTTTAATTAAAATATTTTAAAAATATAAGTGTACATTCCATAATGAAGTAGCATAACTATATCTTTTTGTGGACTTACCTGCAGATCTCTTTTGTCGTAATCCTTTCTGTCTCTGCAGAAACATACACTGCTTCCTTTTTTCACTCTAATCTATTATTTTAATATTTTTTGTGCTAAGCATCATTTTAATGGGTAACCAAAAAGACCTCAACATACTGCTTTTATATTTCTTCATTTAATTATATCTAAATTTTTATATATAACCAATATTTAGGTAACATCTTTGCCTCAATCTTCTTTTATTATTAGTTAAAACCTCAAAAAGACTAAGTTAAAATATATATTTTGGTATGTTTAATCAGAGAAATTGTCAAACAATTTAATAAATATAAAAATTATGTGTACAAAATATAAAGAATATATCAAAGGCTGCTCAGGGAACACACATATAACTGTAACATACTGACTGTACATCAACTACACTTCATTTGTGTCTGTGAGCATAAACGAGCCTAATGGTTTATAAATCCAGCTGCAGAAATAGTGTGAAATCTAGATTTTTGTGAGATATGTATATTAATTTAGTGTTTTAATTGTTTTAAGGATTTCATCACACATGAAATATATTTGATCAATGCACCACCCTTTCCTCCCCTCCAAAATGTTTCCAATGCCCACCACCACATTTCTTAAACAATATCATGTACTGTTTTTTTTAGACTCATTAAGCTCAGTTAGAGTAACGTAGAGGTGTATGGGTGAAGGGCAATCAATGAGAGCATGGGTTGCCTCGCCAAACTAACTCCTCTTCCACCAAGAGCCACCAAATGCCAATTGCTCTTCAGCTAGGGACATAACTTGATGAGCCCTTCTTGCAACCATGCTGTGAATTGGGCTCGATTAATTTTTCTAAGCATTGTGCATTCAACAAAAAAAAAATCACTTCCATTATCTGGCTCTTACAGCCATCTGGTCCTTCTTCAGTCCCCATTCCTGAGCTTTGAGGAAACAGGCTGTAAGACAGACATCCCACTTAGAGCTGAGTATTTCAGTTCTTGTGACAGCATACTGATAAATTTTTGGGAGGAGGAAGTCTGTTTATTAATCATCATCTATAGCAAAGAAGTTTTCTAATGAGGATGCACTAATCTATAGATATAAGGATAAGAATTAAGGGGGTTCTTATTACTATGTCCATTTACAGGATAACAATATCAGGCCCTTTCTTAATGTCTGTGATCTATCACTTACAAGGTTTAGCCCAGTTAATGAGGCTAGGCAAGCGTTTCTCTTATGGAGCAGCTCTTAAATCTAAAAGGAAAGTGGTTAGACTCAAAACGTCCATGCTACTATTGTACCAATATACAAATCTTGAAAGGTTGGTGTTTTTAATTGTTCAGTATATCTGTGATTGGGTAGATGTATTGATTATATTTCCCACTGTAGCATGCGTAGCAACTTCCAGGGGTATAAAAGTCCTCCCTCGGTGATGAAGCTTCCTCATTTTTCCTCCTTTTCTTTTCTTTTCTTTTCACCATTTTCCTATATCCTCATCTAATGTTCTGATCTCATTTTCAAATTAGAGAAATTTTTTGTGAGTCCTTAAGTATCAACTCTAGATTGTCAACAATCTATTCTCTGTTAGTTTACAGGATTGTCTTTGCATTCTCAAACTAATCACTTGTCCTTGAAAGAAATTTTTCATTATTCTATTGACAATGCAGTGAATCTTTATTGAAATAATGATCACTTAAATATCTAATAGAATGTATACATAAAAGGCCTCTTTAGAAAGCAATTGTTGTCAGGCAGTGTGGTGCAAGCCTTTAATCACAGAACTCAGGAGGCAGAGGCAGGGGAACCTCAGAGTTTGAGGCCAGCCTGATCTACACGAGCTACTTCCATAACAGACTCCAAAGCTATAGCAAAACCCTGCCTTGAAAAACAAAAGACAAAATAAATAGATAAATAAATAAATAGAAAGCAACTGTTACCTGTTATCTTTATCAGAACTTTTTCTCAAGCATTTGTGAAAATAATTTTTTTAAATGATCTACTAGGTTAAAGTTGTTGTTTTGTTAAGTGTATGGATGATGTTACACTCCTAGAATGTCACAATTCATTGATCTGTTCTTATAATCCTTTATGATATAAGTAATTATCATACAAGAAAATAGTTCAAAGTAAATCAAGATAGAAATCTGCAAAGCTTCCTAAGACTATAAAGTAAAGGGAAACATCAATGAGAGATTAACAATTTTAGGCTTATTTTGTAATTATCATGGAAGGAATGATGCAAAGGTATGCAGTCTTAGCATCTGTCAGAGTTTAAAGCTGTCAATATTCTTTTCAGTTAATTCTACCATGTTATTAATATAATATGACTTAGTGCTAATGGAATTATATAGTATACAATTTTGTGAACTATGTAAATATAGGATATAGAGAAATAGTTATTAGTAATAAAACACATGTTATACTAATTTTCAGAAAATTTTTACAAATTGAAACTAGTGCAGTATTTGTTCATAAATTATATTCTAAAACATTTTTGATATAGCATATTGTTTAAATTCTAACAAAGGCTATATTTTTATTCTGTTTTATATGAGCTAAAAATTTCAAGATAAATGTTCCACAAGCATTAAAAATCACTTTTAATCAATGTTAAATTGTATCTATATCTCTATATCCTAAATATAAAGATAAAGATTTTTTTAAAATATTTTTCCTCTGAAAAAAACAAATTTTTATATTCCATAAGAGTATCTATTTTCAGATATAAGTAATTCAAGAAAGAAGGAAAGTAGGACAAAATTTTAAAGTCTATTCAGCATTTAAACATTTCTTTTTTTTTTTTTTTTTGATTTTTCGAGACAGGGTTTCTCTGTGGTTTTGGAGCCTGTCCTGGAAAGAATATAGCCGGGCGGTGGTGGCGTATGCCTTTAATCCCAGCACTCGGGAGGCAGAGGCAGGCGGATCTCTGTGAGTTCGAGGCCAGCCTGGTCTACTAGAGCTAGTTCCAGGACAGGAACCAAAAGCTTCGGAGAAACCCTGTCTCGAAAATCCCAAAAAAAGAAAAAGGAAAAAAAAATAAAGAATATAAATTCTAATCACTCATAAATTACTTATGAATTTCTTTCAGATGATCTTCCATATAAATTTTAGTGAATGATTCAAATTATGAATCCAAAGGTCTACAAATGGTTCAGTCTTCTAAATAAATTCAATCACTCACTGAACACTAAGCAATATATTAAAACAATAGTAGAAAAGTGTTTTTATACTTACTTTTCAGATACTTTCTGGGTGATACTTTATCTCTATTATTCAAATCCTATTTTACAAACGCATATCATAGACGTTCTCTGTTTATTCCATTCAATTAACTATCTGTTTATTAAATAATATATTAGTTAAAGATACTATGCTTTTTCTTGGTGACATAATAGAAGATCCTCTTATTATTACACTTACAATGGCATTTAGAAGAGACAGAGAGAGAGAGAAAGAGATACAGAGAGAGAGAGAGAGAGAGAGAGGGAAAGGAACAGGGGCATTACCACCATGCCCTAGTACAAGCAAGTACTAGGGCATGGTGAAATAGGAGTACAGTACTCCTATTTCATTAACTGGAAGTAGTTGTTTCCTTTGCAGGCCTTTTACCATTTTGAAAAGAAAGAGCAATTGGAATCTGACTTTATAGAACGAGGAAGTATTCATCAAAACATTTAACAATGTAAAATATTTTGCCTGTTAAGAGTTAGTACAATTTAGACTTCTGTCAATAAAGTTGAAGAGAGATTTAAAATAAAGATGTATCCTACCCAATGTGGCATTAGAAATCTATTAAATTATCTCTTACATTAAAAGACCCTGGAACTTTTGCTGGACTTTACACCCAAGTTAATATTGCATGTTGAGGTGAATTAACACTTAGTTTTATATTCTGGTATATATTCAGGCATTTTTGTTTAACCTACAGTAAAGGGAACAGTGTAATAATCAACCATACTTTCCTAAGATTTCCCAGTTATTCAGCTTTTACAACATTTTGTATAGCAGTTATCTCAAAGTATATATCCTTCCATAACCTGACACAGAAAACAATGTGTGTGTGTATGTGTACATGCGTGTGCACATGCAAAAGTACATTTTATGGCAATCACTTGTTAAATCAAGAAAATAGGCAAAAGCAACCTTACACAATAAATATGAACCATAAATGTTGGAAATAACACACAAATATTGCTTAATCTTTACAAAACTCAGTAACTTGGGTTCAGTTCTAATCAATACGTTAATCCTTTATAAAATTCTTTAAAAATTTTGTGTAGCATATCCATCATCCCTGCCCTATGCAATTTTTTCTCTGCTGTTCAATAAATATAAGAAGAGCTCTTTTTTAGAGACAATGCAGACAAGCAATAGAGACCCATTAGATATGCAACTGATTGTCTATAGACAACTCACAGACCACAAACTGTGGACTGTATGTCCAGTATGAAAGATACTGGGAAAGTAGTGGACATATCAAACTTGGACTCTTTCTTGGTCAACTTAACTGAAGGGGAAGTTCTGAATATTCAATCCTCAATGCTATATTGCCACATTTTGGTGCCTCTGAATTTGTAACTACTGAGTTAAACTAACTCACTTGAAAGCTGTATTATAACAATATGACTTCAAGCATAAAGTCTGGAATGAAGTAAGGGCAATCCAATTGGTGTTCAGTGTAAGAACTAAGGCTACATCAGTGGATCATAATAGTAATTAATAATGAATGTTAAGAAAGCTCATGTTGGGAGAAGAGGTATTGCCAAAGAACAGGTTTGTAGTTTTCTAGCTTAAGGTGCTCCCTGATTCAAAATATTTTGTTTCACAGAAGTCAGTATTTCCCATAAATGACTCTAAAAACATATTATATCAATAACTCCTGAAACCCTTTACATATCAAACACACATCATGTTGTACATTTATTAAAAATATAGTTACAATAAAGAAAAATGTCATGGTTCAAGTATATATCTTAACCACCATTTATTCTTTTCACTCACTCGCCAATTGTAAGTTATTCCTTGATTTTGAAGTCTTCAGAATTTCATTCACTATCCAATAACAAACTAACTTGGTTACAATTAGTTTCAAGCATTTTGAGCAATAAAATCTAGGAAGGATGATTTCTAAGTTTGTTTCTACCATGTACCATATCCTACTCTTTCCCCTCAGCTTTGTCCATGCAGAGCAACGGAGTAAATAGCTTCCAATTAATTGATTAATCATTCATAAGCCAAATAAGATGGATAATCTCTGAGTTAAAATTTTTAATAATGAAGAAATTATGTTTTCTTCTGGATGACTGCTGGATTATTTTATTTTCTTTGCTTCTATCTTATCTTCAAATACTTCTGTATTTTGACTATTCCCCAATGCTTCCATATAAATGATTTTATTTCCTGAATAGAACATGTAAGACATACCCCCCCAAAAGCTTTTAGATTGCTGATCTTAAGTTAGTGGCAAATCCTTTGTGATCAAAATATACTGGAAGAATAAAGTCTTAAACATCCTGAAGCTTAGTGTGTGACTGTAAAATGCTAGATTCTAGCTTGTATGAGAACAGCATGAAAATGGCCTCCTAGGCCTTGTTGAGCCTATAGGGCACATTGAAGAAGAATAACTGTTATTTAATGGTTACAATAATGCACTTTACTGAATCTTTAAATTTGAAACACCATGTTTTGAAGAAGATTACCTTTCTCCATTAATATTGTCTTTTAATATGTTATGGGCCACTAAAGGAATAAATAACTTAATTTGTTAATGGCCAATAGGAATTTAGGTAATTTCTGCTATGAATTAATAAACTAAAAATAATAAAATGAGCTCATGACTTTTTAATTCAAGATGTCCTGAGCAATGACAGGAAAATTTCCTAATCAATATTTGAGAATTACTTGTATTCTGCATGATATTAATGAAAGCTTCATGAACCAGATTGCTGAAGACTACATCTGGAGCCTCTGTTATCATGATGCAAGATTTGAAGTTACTAAAGTGAGAAGACCACATATTAAGTAATATGTGTAAAGACAAGTTTATTAACTTAAATAAAAGAAAAAGAAAAATATAAAAGAATCGACAGACGGAGAAATGGAAAATGGAAGAAGGAAGAAAGGAAGAAAGAAAGAAAGAAAGAAAGAAAGAAAGAAAGAAAGAAAGAAAAGAAAGGAGAGACCATTGGAGAAGGGAAAAAGGAACAGGCTGTAAGAAAGAACAGTGGTGGAAGACAGCAGATACAATGACAGATGGGGGTGAGGATGAAACAATGACTATCTTTTTAATAAATTTGATAATTCTCAACACTAGTCAATGGACTGCTTAACCCAGTGCATCTGTGAATGGAGCTTAACACAAATTCATAAAGTAACTTAAAATTATGATATTTATTTCATGATATTTTTATTTTGATTCAAGGATCTTCATCATGAATTTTATTGACTACAGTGCTGTGTCCAAAATATAAAATGTTTGGACACACCTTAATCCTTAGCTAAAATTTACTGTACCTACAGTATTCTTATAAGTTTTACACATATAATCTATTTTACAGACAAAAGTGGTATCAAAGAATGGATCAGTATTTTCATGTTGAACAAATATTCTCATAGTTTACTAAAAAACAATAGCATGAACATATTATAACTGAATCTTAGCAATGTTTATGACAATCTAGTAAATAATCCAGGTCTCATGAATTGACAAAGTAGACTGCCTTTGCCTATGTTTATTAGTAAAGATTTACTGGGACAGACTGAGACTCAGCTGTTTACATGAAGAGAATGGTTATTTTGTACTTTAATGGCAAAGTCTACCAGTTACCGTAGAGTTTTGTGTGACTTCCAAGGGTTAGACCAATTGTCCCTTTATAGAAAATGCAGATAACCTCTCATCAGGTTAATAATTTTTGACTGATATTATATCTCATTAACTTTGTTCTGTTAAAATATATGTTTGCTACACATGCTGCCTAATAACATGATATGATTATTTACATTTCTTAACATAATAAAAAATACAAGTGACATGATATTATAACTCAATATTTATTTTCTTTCTTCAGGATGACTCAACACAGATTTATCCTCACATCCGTTATTCATGACAAGATACTAGTACTCTTCAAATGACTAGAGTATTAAGCCAGTGTCATACTTGAGGAGATCAGGAAATACTCATCTGTATTGCTCAGCCTATTTGCTACATACAGTGGTTAAAGGCTACAATAATCCTAAGTATAGATACTATTTAAAAGGCTAAATGTTTCCTTTAAAACAATTTTGTATAATCTAAAGGGAGCCATTTGTGACAAAATCCCATTCCAATTGTATTTCATTCCAGTACTGAATCTTTTCTTCCTTCTCTAGTTATTATTCGAATGTGCCTCATGATCTATATTTGACCAAGAAGATACAGTGCATAAATTTTCAAGTTGATATCTTGTTCATAATTCTGTTCTGTTGAAGACTATTAAAAAACAGTGAGGCAAAATTTAATATCAGAATGTAAGCATTCCTCCAAAAAATAGTGTCCTAATTTTTTTAGATTGATTTTTTTGCATGTATCCCATGATTTCTCGGTATTTATTCTTCGCTTAGCAAAACATGATCTTCCTCAAAATAATGTTAAGTGTTCCTTAGAGAAGAATATCATGTTAGTATAATGTATTGGCTATCACTCCCTACTTACATAGCCCTTTTCCTTTCTAGACATTTTTCTCAGTTGCGAGATAACAAAAGTATGGCTAAAAAGCATAATCTTTTTGGCCATTTATGCACTTGCTATACAAATCAGCACTTCAAAAATATGTTGGTGCCTGGTAAATAAATGTAAAACAATAACTTTTTTGTTTATAAGGTTCACAAAATTTATTCATAGATCATAGTCTGATGTGGAATTCCCCTCTGTATGATGTGAGTATGGTTTATTACCATTGGCTAATAAAGAATCTGCTTTGGGCCTATGGCAGGGCAGAATAAATCCAGGCAGGAAATCCAAACAAGGATATACAGAGAAAGTAGGAGGAGTTAGTGACACCATATAGCTGCTGAAGGGAAATATATCAGCTTGAACCTTACCAGTAGGTCACAGACTCATCTTAGTTCACAGATTTAGAGAAATAGGTTAGTTTAAGATGAAAGAGCTAGATAAATATGCTTGAGTCACTGGCCAAAGAGTGTTGTAATCAATATAGATTCTGTGTTATTATTCGAGTCTGGGCTGCCAGGAAATGAACAGTCTCTGCCTACAATAGTCATACTGGCCACAGTATCCAAACAATAATAGTTGTTTTTCTATTTATGAAAATAGTTCAATTGTTTTAATTGCTCATCTTTTTTCAATTATTTTGCAAATAAAAAACTCCCTTTACACTCAATTTCAGTACCAGAAAGAATATTCAGTACATAACCAAGATTTAATGCACTATAGAGAAAGTTAATGTATTAGTAGTATTTTTTTAACTGCATTTCAGTTAATGCCTCTTACCTCTGGTACTAATTGTGTCTTTCCAAGCTTTTTCTGGGTGCCATTTATTCAGATCATATGTGTAAAGAAGAACATACTAAGTTGGGAATGAGTACAACACTCCCCAAATATACTGAATTTCAGACTTAAAAGTATCAATTAATGTAATGCAGTATGGAGTCCCTGAAGTTGGATTAGAATTCAACTTTCCAAATGATCATCACTTGGTGTTGGTTAAAGAAAATGACATGTTAAGATAATTTTCTCAGAACTGAAGCCAAGTAAAGACAGGTTTCTATGTAATCAGTCAAGCTTTTATGAGCATCCGTATTTATCCTTCCACCCCAATGGTATTCACTAGGCATTTTGAGTCCCTAAGGAATTATGGTGGATTAGGATTTGTCAAGAAGTGTGATTGTGTTAATATACACAGTAGAAGTTAGAGTCTGCCCTCTAACAGATTCAGGTAAAAGGGATTTTTACTAACTAAACTACACTAATACCTAATGGCATATTTAATTGAAGAGGGGAAAACTATACTACATTACAATTAAAAAGAGCTAATGTAAAACTGAGACCCATTGTTTTTATAGTTTATAATTGTTGACCCATAAGAACAATAATCCAACTCTAAAAATTAAGTGCATAAGTTATGGTCGAAAAACTGCCTGGAAAAAAGTGATTAAAATGAATATGAATCTTAGTTCCTCACCTCCTGGAAAACCCAAGAGAAGAGGCTCTTGACATAATGATACCCTATTATGGATGTGGAGTAGAGAAGCTGCTGACCTATGCTGCAAGCAGAACTGTTCAGCTCTGAATGAAAGATGATGTCCCTGTTTAGCTCTGAAGAAAAAGGATTTCCAGGAGAGTGGGAGCTGGGATAGAATTAATTGCATAGTCACAATGTAGCATTTAGGAGAGGAAGAGCACAGCATGACCCCTTTTTGAAAAGTGTTTGTCCCACCTTCAAGTGACTCAGAACCAAAAAAATATCCCTTGGTCACTAGGGTAGAAAAAGGCATTAATTTTCTGAATGTTTGTTCTCTTCTTAGAAAGTTGAAAGTGTAGTCCCTGGCTAGGCAAGTAATTTTCTTTTATTCAAACCATTTGGACGAATTTTGTAAGTCTATTAAGAATACTACAGTGTGTGGCTAGAGACAAGGAAATGGGAAACTTTGACATTTCTCTCTATTTAGTCAGCTTAAAAATGGTATTCCGGACTAGCAATTGACGAGGAATCATGAGTTCGGAAGTTATTTAAACAGGCTTAGAGTGTCTGTGAATAGGTAAGTCGTAAGTCCATAAATGCTGCAAGAATAGATTGCCAGGCCCTGCATCTGACCTTCTGTCTGTGCTCTTATTGTGCTTGTGTAACCCACAACTGATATCTAATGTTTTTATTGTCTCGGTCAATCCCCAAAATGAACATCCCTGAATCGTTTGAACTATCAAGGCTAGGTGCTTCACTCCCAGCATTTAACTTAACTGCTGCAGGGGTGAATGCTCTTTAGTTAACAATTATCAATTAGTGTTAGTAGAAAAATGAATGAAATGGGGACAGTCATTGAACATAAACTGGAGAAAGGAGAATGGACTAGCAGCATACATATGCATGTACATAATATTATATGTTTGGATTATCCAAATGATCAGTATCTAGACATAATAAATTTTCAAATCATACTATTCTCTAGAAAATGGCTACAAAATTGATCAATGTCATGTAGTAAGTTAATTCACATTTATAAATATTCCCATGGAATGCATATTCAGCAAAAACACTGTGGAAATACAGTTTTAAGCTAATTTTCTCCTCTCAAAACATATGCCTACTTTAGATGAATTTGAAAAAGCCAATGAAATAAACATAATCATACAAGAACATACACAATGTTGAAAAAAGTCAAATGGTTTTTAAAGAGAAGCTGATGTGTAAGTTCTAAGACCTGGATTTAAACTTGCATATACACAAACAATTGTGTGCTGCTTAGGTGAAAAATCAGTTGGACAAAAGTCATTCTGAGAGTTAAACTAATATGGGTATAATTAATTCCTTTTGCATTAGTCCTCTTTATAATGTGCATTATCAATCCATTGGTGTTTCTGAGACGTTTATGTTCACATAAACACTGTTTCAAGGATTAATAATTTTATATATTCTATGCATTGATGATAGTAAGCAAAACTTGCAGATAGTATTTTAACACACTTCTAGATAATTTTGTGATAGAGGCAACTAGGATATTTATTTTGTTGTATATATTCATATTAGGCATGTACCTACACCTGACAAATATATAGAAATAGATTTGTGTATATATTTGCACCTTGATTTGTGACTACATAAAATAGAATCTTCTATGTACTAGTCATAAAACTGATATCAGCTACTGAAAATGAAAAAAATACATTCCAGTTTTCACAAACAACATAATGTTAAAGTGATTAAATGTGAAACACCTGAGAACCTGCTTCAAATATGGAAGTCAAAATAGCCCAAAGATGTAAATTGGATGTGAATTCCACAGGCTAATAACTGGATTAAGAAAATGTGGTACAAAATAAGCAATCGAACACTATTTAGCCATAAAACAGAATGAATTCCTACCATCTTTTGTGTGGTGAATGAGACAAGACACATAAGTGTCCATTAAATTCAACAAGGCACAAAAAGACAAGGACCACCTGATCTCATCCATATGTTAAACCAAAACACTTGGTCACAGGACAATCGAGAGCAGAATGGTGATTATCAGATGCTGCAGTGGGTATAAAAATGAAAGAGAAAGTCAATTTTTCCTTGGGTAGTACAAGTGTTAATAGGGTTTGTTTGGGTTCATGATTTAAGCGCTGCAGTTCATTATCATAGGAATCACGGCTGTATAGTTGTATGGAAACTGTTAACATTGTATCCAGAGTCAGGAAATGAAGGGAAGACCAACAGCGAGAAAAGCTAAGAAACTTCATGGTCCAGTTCTTCCTTCCCCCTTAAGCTCCTTCCCCCAAGAAGTTCTATCTCAGACTTTGGAAATAGGTCACAAACAGTGCCACCGCTTGGTACCAAGCCCTCAACTATACGAGCATATTAAGGACATTTCACATCCAAACCATAGGCAAAGCAGCAGGGTGCCATGACCACAAGGAAAGTCAGGATTGCGTGAAGCAAGACCTCAGTTAAAAGTGGGGACAGTAAGTCTAGGTGTCAGTAATGAAAATGGACAGTTACAGGATTCTACTCAATATCCGTTCCATGAGATAACGTTTCCTTTTCTTCTGCTTTAGAAAAGAGTTGCTAGTTTTTGAAGGTTCATTTCATTGTGACAGGGGAACACACATGGGCTCTGTGTGTACGGAATTCATCTCGGATATTTTATGCATCAGGATATATATATATATCTTACCAGGCAACCTGCATCTATAACCAAAGGTTCACCTTATTCTCTGAATTTCAGGCATTGTTTAAAATTATGAACTATGTTTGAGCTACCACTTGCTCTGTTTCTAGTCTCGGTTTTTATTCTGTGCATTTTTTATTAATACTTTCATTTTACTGCTCTAACTACACCTGGTGCTTCCCTAGAATGGTGCCTTTTAAGCAATTGGTTGCTTTTTAGACACGCCCACTCTAATGGCTTGTAAAGTTCCACATCTGTTTTTCATGTGCATGTAAAGATTTGAGCACCTTGATTTGTAGAAATTTTTGTGGTTTTATGGGTTACAAGAATAATGAACCACTTTCAAAGATCATCTCAGATTAGGTACAAAAATGGAAAGAACACACATGTTCTTTTAAAGCTTTCTTATATTAATGGATCTTTTCCAGAAATTAACTTTGTATAATTTAGATGAATTCTATACTTTCCTGGGAATGGATTATTTTCATATTATAAATAATAGCCACAGAAAGTCAAATTCACCATGCACAACTCTTTCAACAGTTATTAATTTCCTGTGTTCATTTTAATAAATGCATGTTGAATAAACCACGGAATGAATGAGTGAATGAGCTATAAGATGTGATGAAATCTTCTTTCAGATTCAAGTCTTAAACTTCAGGTCCCAAGAGATGTTTCTGTGCATCTGGCAGCCTCAGTCATCTGCACGTGAATCATCAAGACTGGTTTTTATCAACGCCCTTGTCGAATGTTCCATTTTCTTTTTGACGCTACTTATAATTTATTGTGGTTTGTGGCATTCCTGGGACATTTCATATCTTATATCTTGACTTAACATTTATATAGATGATAATATGCTTTGTAATATGTTTATTTATTAAACTGATTATTACTGTCCTAGAAACCCTTCAGTCTAAGGATTAAATAGCAGTACAAGCACTTTTTTTAATATTGGCCCCAACCATTTGTTTATGTTCAGCATCTGTTCCAGATCAATACTGTGATTGTTCAGTATTTATTTTTACAAATCTGTAGTTAATTCATTCATTTTTGACTAATTTAGGACTTTTAAATATTTTTTTTTTTGCAGTTGTATCTTCCTTTGCAATACCTCATTAAGTAACTTTCACGTTTGGCTTCTTAATGATGGAATACATTTTTTCATTAGATTAATTAATTAATTTTTAAAACAATCTTTTCTCATTTTACATACCTATCCCACTCCCTCCCCTCATCCAGCTCTCCTCACCTTCCCTCCACCAAACCCCCATCGATTCTTCAGAGAAGGTAAGTCTTCTCAAGGGGAGGTCAACAAAGTATGACACACCAATCTGAGGCAGGACTGAGGCCATCCCTTCTATATTTAGGCTGAGCAAGGCATCCGTCCAAAAAGAATGGTCTCCAAAAAGCTTGGTGCCACTGTCAGTGGCTGCAAGACTGCCCTAACTACATACACATTTGTCATCAACATTCAGAGGGCCTAGTTTGGTCCTATACTGTTTTCGTTGCTGTCAGTCCAGTCAGTGAGCTCCCACTAGCTCAGATCAGCTATTTTTATGGGTATCCCCATCATGGTCTTGACCCCTTTGCACATATTATTGCTTCTCCCTGCATCTTTTTCCATAAGTTGCTGGATGAAGGTTCTATGATAACAATTAAGGCAGTTATCAGTTTGATTACAATAGAAGGCCAGTTCAGTCAACCTCTCCACTATTGCTTAGGGTCTTAGCTGGGTTCATTCTTAAGTATTCTTGTGACTTTTCCTGGTGCCAGTTTTCTTGCTAGCACCATAATCGCTTCTACAAACAAAATATCTCTTTCTTTGCTCTCCCTTTCTGTCCTTCCCCCATCCCATCATCTGGTTCCCTCACATTCTTCTCTTCTCTCCCCTTCTATCCTCCCCCTCCTATTCTGTCCTTCCTTCCCTCTCCCCACTCCCAGTTTTCTTAGGAGATCTTGTCCATTTCCCCTTCCCAAGGGAATCCATGTATGTCTCTCTTAAGGTCCTCCTTGTTCCTCATCTTCTCTGGGGTCATGGATGGTCTAGGGAGGAATGCCTGGATATCTCTGGGAAGAAGAAATAAAATAGATATTTTTGGATGGACTGGAGGCAGATGGGGATTGAAAAGGAAGGATCAGGTTGGGCATTGAATGGAGGGAGAGTTTGGGTAGAGAAGAAAGGAACTGGGGTACATATGGGGAGCTAGAATCCTAGATCAGTTGAAAGTTCCTGGAATTCATGGGGATATGGAGTCTCAACTGACCATCTCTTGTAGCCAAACAATGAATTGTTGGCCAAGGAGAACCTATGGAAATCCTCAAATAACCCAAGTTGATGCTAAGGTAAAGTATTACTCTCCAAAAACTGACAGGGCGCACCATTGCCGAGAACAACACCTACACATACATTGAAAATAGAAAGTCAAGCTGGTACCTACATGGAGTCTTCACCCTTATGTTTTAGGCTCTTTAGTGCAGAAATGTACTCTGCTATCTACCTAAAGGGAAGTGTAAACAACAGTCCAGAAACAAAGCCTTTGAGCTGCAAAATACGCTAGGAAAATGGATGGCACAGAACTTGTGGAAGTAGACAACCAATGTCTGATTTCACTTAAGGTCTGTTCCATGAGAAGGGACCCAAACCCAACTCTCCTTTTGTAACTGAGATACAGAGACTAAATAGTCAAGACCTAGGGTAAAACCAAACGTGATGTGTCTAGAATAAATTAAATAAATAACAAATAAAATAAAATGACTCTGCTATACTCATAGATCAGTGTCTTACCAAATCATCACCAAAGAAGTTTTCTCCAGTAGCAGATTTGAACAGATACAGAGACCCACAGCCTGCTATTATGAAGCAGAAGCAAACTCTATCCCATATTGGACACAGCTTGAGCATTTGAGACCTCAAAACCCACCCCCACTGTGACCCACTTCCTCCAACAAGGCCACACCTACTCCAACAAGTTATTACCTCCTAAGAGTGACAAGCACTCAAACACATGAGTCTATGGGAGCCATACCTATTCAAACCACCATATCCATAGAAGAAGAGGTGGACAAATTTAAGAGCTGGAAGGGATGGAGGACACAAGGAGTACAAGGTCTTCTGAATCAGCTAAGCAAGAAGCTTATGAGCTCACAGAGACTAAAGCAACAAACAGAGTCTACACTGACCTGAGCCAGGTCCTCTGTGTATGCTTTATAGCTATTCGTTTAGTATTTTTACAGGAGTCCTGACTGTGAGAGCGAGTGGGTCTCTGATTCATTTGCCTGCATTTTGTAATCTTTTCTTCCTGTTCGGTTGTCATGTCCAATTTCAATATGATAGGTTTTGCTTCATTTTATTATATTTTATTTTGATTGGTTTGGCTGCTGTGTCTTGGAAGCCTATTCTTCTCTAATGAGAGACAGAAAGGGAGTGGATCTGAATGGGATGGGAGGTAGGAAGGAACTTGGATGACTAGAGGATGGGAAACGATAACCAGGATAGACTGTATGAGAAGAGAATCTAAATCTACTACATAAAATAAAAAATAATAAATGTTTATTTAAAAATCTAAAGTACAATTTGAGATTGCCTTCAGGATTTTGCTAAGGTGTTTACAAAAGAAAGTAAAAATCAAATAAAATAATGTTTGCTTTATTAAAAATATAAATAGTATAATAGAAAACATTTTTTTCTTGAAGGACAAGCATGGAATATCCTACATTTGCCTTACTTTCCAATGAAGCTAACTGTTAATGACTTGATAAAACCATTATCCTCAAATGACTCCAGATTACAGAGAATTGATTTAACAAACTTTTACTTCCACAAAAAAAGCCCAGAATCAGAGAAATAAGTCATATCCAGGAGGCAACTAGGAAGTACAAATCTGTATGATACTGCATGCGGCCACTAGAAAGAAAAGAAGGAAAAATGTTGGCAAAAATATTCAGTCTATTGGCCTTTTCCCTGTGACCACTTTTGGGCTTTTGGTAACTTACTTGTTATCACTAATATCATATATCACTTTCCCAGTGTTCTGATTACTTGTAAATTAAATAATATAGTATAGAACTTCTACTATTTTGTGGCATATGTTTTCAACCAGTTATGATTTATGTAGTTAATATTACTCCATTATATTAAAACAAAAATTTTAAATCATAGGTAATAAATATCTAGATACTGAGTAGCTTATCTCGAAACTGCAGAAACTAAGTTCTTTATGCCACACTGACCGTAGAACTGAATGAAGACAGGCAATAGTAAAGAAACAACTGTATGAAATGTGCTAGGTGATTCACCTCAGTCCTCCAAACCGACCTAATTTAAGGCCCAGAAACCAAATAAATGTTTCAATATCATTTTTTTTAAAGTAGTAACCTAAAATCGATAAATTAAGTAAGAACATTTTCAAGGGATTTGTTTCAAATGGATTCAAAGATTTTAAGTCAAGGATTATTGCACATGCATTATGATTTCTCATTTATATGTGCAACACTGTTGTGGCTTTATCAAAACTATTTTGGTACTTATGAGAAGTGGAAAAATAAACTAACCCTCATTTTCCATTATTCCTACCCACTTCCTTCATTACATCTCTAAATTAAACTATTAAAATTTGCAAACTAGTTAAGAATATCGCAGTCTAAGTTCTTTGGAGACCTCACAGAAAAAACTCAGTATATTTCTCTCTCTCCCTCTCTCTCTCTCTCTCTCTCTCCCTCTCTCTCTCTCTCTCTCTGTTCAACCCCTTGGTAGTTGCATGGAGTTGAAACAGCATTGCTAGTGAGATGCTCATCAAAAGTCAATATGTACCCTGCAAGTCTAATCTGTGAATCTGGCATCCAGAAACTTGCATTAGGCCAGGGAGCCTGCTGGCACTCAGACTCATGACAGTACTTAGAGAAAAGCTCTCCAGCAGGCCACAGCATAAACACAGCACATGGAAATTACTCAGGGTTACTTCCTCCAGGCAATACTTTCAACCACAAGACAATACAATGGCTGTGCTCATCTAGTCCTGCTGGAAGTCAAATGACTTCTAAGTAGCTTCCAACATCCTCACTCCTAAATTATAAATCTATCTTCCAACCACAAAAGGCTGTTTAGGTTGTATATTCTAGTAGTTAAGAAATTCATACATCTGCAGGGAACTAACTACATTTTCTATTTTCCTATTTCTTTTTTCTTCTATAATTATACGTTCAGTTCAATGACAAAATATCCCATCACTTTTCTTACACTGATTAGCATAAAACCCTTTAAAGATATTGACATTCAGTCGAAATTCCTGCAACAACTTTTACTTTTGGTATATAGCAACGTAATTTCTTTGTGATACACTTAAAGTTATAATAACAAAGAAAGGCACCATTTCAGAGGATGCTGAAAAGTCTCAGTGTATAAGAGTGCTTGTAGTTCAAGCGTGAAGGCCTGAAACTGAATTTGCAGCACCCACGTAAGAAGCAGCTGCCAGTGTCCAAAGCTTCTCTAAGTCCAAGGTTATGTGGGTAGAGATAGAAACATTGCTGGACCTGGCTGTCTAGCCATTCTCACCTGAGAAGGTTCAGTTCTTGATCCTATCTCAAACAAAAAAAAAGCAGAACGAGAGAGCAGCACCCCTGATTTCTTCCTCTGCCTTGTGCACACATAGGCACTTTCCCATACATTTTACATACACACAAACACACATACACAGACATACACACACACACACAAACACATTTAAAGTATAATTGAATTGATATTTTGATTTCTGGTAAGTCTATGAGTATACAGAGCATACATATATTAAAATTTATATTATATTTGCATTTATTTACACTTATTTTGTTACAAATATCCACCCATCATTAAGCATGACATTTCATATTGATTTCACATGTGCATAACCTTCTAAATCATAATTAGTCTAAACATTTTATGTAATTTTCTAACTGTCTATTATTAAGTTCTTTTTAAATGTTCACAAATACTTCTGACATTATTTTTCTTGTGTGAATAACAATTGAATATGTCTGTAAAGGTCTTGCATAACTGTGACACTTTCTATGTCCTGAAACATAATGAAACAGTTAGGTTGTTGAACATCTGAAAATGTATGCCTAAGTTCATTACTCCATTTCTAGGCATTCTAATAACACCATAAGCTACGATGGTGAAAAACATTGGACATAGATAAAAAATACAGAAAATATGATAAATGGACAACTTAGAATTTTCCAACATCCTTCCATAAAGTCATACTTCAGCTACAGATAAACGCATGCATAGATATGTAATGACAGATACAGATAACGTTAGAAACATAGTTAAAGAAAATTTCACTGGACTGCAGAGTTGTCATCTTGACTCTTTCCTGTAACAATTTTAGTAGCTGTTTGATTTATTGATTCACACATACTGGGGGAGTAAAAAGAACAAGGTTTACTGCATGTGTTTGGACGTGGGCTTTCCAGATTTTTTCCTGCTGTTTTTGTAAACATCACTTTCAATGACCGCTTCGTTTAGTCTCCCAGTTCCCTCATGACTGTAAAATTGGTACTAGGAAGATCTAAATAAATATTAACCTTTTGTCCATTTTATTTAGCTTTTTTTCCTTAAATGATTCTTTAACATTATTTCTCTCATTATTTTAGGAAAATGCAACAAATTTTGAGTTGTTTTTGGTTTAGCATTTATTCTTTTGTATGGTTTATATACATATAGGTCACATTATTGTTATGTCAATACAAATAAAAATGTTTTGATATTAAATAATCAATATTGGATTATTTAAGTATAATTTGATATAAACTATTATTCGTAAAACTATATAAATATTAGTTTATATAATATTAAATGCCATACTAAATAGTGTTTATAAGTTTTCCCTTGTTTAGCTGGACATCTGAGTAATGCCAATGTTTTATAAGTGTACCACATTTCTACTGAAATATGTGCATTTAAATTAATTCCTGGTTCCTATGTGGAAATTTTACTGCAACCTTGAGTATAAGATAAGCATAAAATATTTCCCTAGCAAGGTGTGGAAATAATACAGAGGACAGAATGAAAACAACACATGGATTTATTACACAGTGTAATGTTGGAGTACCCTGTATTTAAAGTTGCAGTTCACCACGTGTGGGGATAGCTCTATGAGCTTGGCATGATGGAGGACTTCCTTGCACCAAGACTTCCTCTCTACCCGATTTGGATAGTGTCTCTAGTTCTGGATGCCAGATGCCTGAACTTATTTGAAAGCTCTCCATGAATGTGGATGCCTGACCTATGTTAAGTGTGACCTTTGACATGATTCCCTACAAATGCTACCCACTTGCTGTCTGTATGATAATTGGATATTGTGCTGTAGCTTTATGATAGGATCATGCTGTCGAATGCAAATTATGTGATGTCCAAGTCACTGTCCCCATCCTATATATTCCTCTTATTCTAAAACAGAGTTGAACACTAACACTGAAACAGACTCCCAGAAGGCTATTTCCGGCATACTCACAGTCAAAGCCTTGTACAAAGTTCTGCAGGCCACCTCTGCTCCCTTTGTCCCCACGGACTGGTGGCCAAGGGACAGTAATGAAAAGGGAGATCCCACAGTGTAATTCCCAGGCAGTCTTTTGATAGTGAGTGAATAGTCCTTTATTTCTGGGTGAATCCAAACACCTTTTATGAGCTGTATAAACATTAATCAACTATCTGTATGAAAGACATTGAAAAGCAGGCTGGATCTGTGTTTATAACTCCTACATCACTAAGAATTGTAAGGGCTGATGTGACAGAGCTTGGCACAAAGAGCATCGTCAAATTCAACTGCACTCACTACCATGATGAAGCCCATGGTTATTTTGTAAGCTTATTTACGGGCTAAGGAGAAGATAGAAAAGCATGTGCTTGCCCATTTATCTTTCTTATGCATCGCAGATTTCAGTCACAGTCTTCTTGGCATCTGCCTACCTCATTAAATAGCACAGGAAATAGAGAGCTACTGAGTATCAGAGTACATAATGAGTACATGATGGAGGATGACTTTCAGATCTGGGCTCAGTAATTCCCAGTGTTGACACCCCCAAAAGATGGAAGAAAACTTAGATAATGATGTTCTAGAAAAAAAGGAAAGAGAAATTTTCACTTAACAGCACAGTTGTTATCTTGATCCTTCCCCGTATCAATTTTAGTGGGTGCTTTTCTTTATTGATTCACCAACACTGGAGGAGTAAAGAAACAAGAGTTCTCTTATAAAGTTGCTTTAAAAGCGAGAAATATATATTCTATTATGGTACAGTTAGCCTGGAATAAAACTGGAAAGGAAAAAACTACATTTTTAACTACATTTTTAAAATGACAAAATATGAGGCATATACTAGTGTTTCAATAAATATAATGTCTTGAAATAAAGAAAATATCAAATATAAATTTATAGTGAATTATATGCATATATGTGTATATAAACATGGTACATTCACTAGCAGTCCAGATAAACTGCTTTGCGTTGATATGCAGGGTTAGAGCAGAAAGTGGGAAAATAAATTTAAGATGAATATAGAATAAAGAATATAAGAGAAGGGAAGGCCTTTGCTTCAACAATCATTTTTTTTTTTTTTTGGTTTTTTGAGACAGGGTTTCTCTGTAGCTTTGGTGCCTGTCCCGGAAGTAGCTCTTGTAGACCAGGCTGGCCTCGAATTCTCAGAGATCCGCCTGCCTCTGCCTCCCGAGTGCTGGGATTAAAGGCGTGCGCCACCACCGCCCAGCTTGAACAATCATATTTAAAGAATGTCAAATGAACAATTCTGAGGAAGTTAATGAAAACATTAAAAATACAGTGATAATGTTAAAAAGTTTCAACTTTGAAATTCTAATACCATATGAAAATAAAATAGAAGAATTTTAAATGAATATATATATATTAACTCTCACAGTATTATTCTTCATTTTGAATTTTCTATACATTGTTTCAATGTTTGTGGGTCATAACATTTCCTCCTTTAACTATAACAACAACAACCAAACAACTCTAAGCCTCTGTCTCACTGTGCAATGTTAGAGAGTATTGATATGGTACTGAAGTAATCATGATTTAGGCAGAATCTCATTCAGGGATTAAAAATTTCATGCAACTGCTAATAAAATTGCTGCTCTAGCACATAGTGATTCTTTTAATAAACGATTCCCATTGTGAAACCCAAATAAAAATATGGAATGCTCTTTGATTTTGAAATAAATTTGTTTGCTAAAGACATCCACTTTTGTAAAATCAATTTACCAAAAGAACCTTACTTAGTCTAATGTAATTATTTAGCTTTGAATTTCTATTAAGTAAATGAGATTAATCTTGTTGAAACTTATTTGTGACATAAAATTGGTATGTACAGAAAACATAACTAATATCATTAAGATCTACTTAGCAGAGTATTTTATGTGTTAGCTACAACGCTATGGCTCATGTAGAGTTTCATCATGATGCAATACAATCTTAGATAATCCCCAAGTAGCTGGAACAATGAGAAAATGTTTTTATATAAAAGAATGCACTTCTGTCATTTATACTATATGTATGAATATAAATTATTCATTTATATCTTACTTCTGCTCAGCTATATATAAAATAAAATATCAATATGGAGACATTTCTCATGTACCCATATTGTGTAAGTGCTGTCTGAAAGTCTAGTATTAGATAACAAACTAGTGGTCACATGATTGAGTACTCTAGACCATCCCTATGTATTATTGCCATCTACATTAGTACTTCTAGAATTCTCATTATCACTATTTCTCTCTTGAGCTAATCTTTTTCATGCCCTCATTGTTACTGAACAAGATGTTACATATGACATCAAACTGAGAAATTTCGGGATAAACATCTTCATCTGGGCAAATGTAAAATTAGTGCTATCTTTGCAAAAATGGGTAATCAACAATTTTCATCCAAATTCAACAATAAAAATAATCCCTCCCATATACTGTCCTGAAAGATGTAGTTATACTTTTAAAATTGTGGTTTACCAAATAGCCAATGTTTTCTATAGCAAAGACTGTAAATTTCCCCATATTCCATTTCTTCATTATCCATTGAATTTATCTCCTAGTAGTTTCTACCATATGTTTTATGATCACTGAGTTCACCCCAACTTATACATAAAATGAATTTCTTGCCTTTATACTTCAGAAATAATATGTGTACATTTCTAAGATTTCTGATTACTTGCTCAAGGTTCCTTATCCAACCTTTTGATTCAAAACAAACTAAAACAAATCAATTATTTTCAGTTGCTCCTAAGTTATTAGTTGCTATATATATTGATGGTACAATCTTTTGGTAAATAAAAAAAATGATTTTCAGTTTTTCCTGAAAGTTCATATAGTAATGATGACAGCAAAAACAAAAAATAAGGAATGGAAAGTAGCATCACTTGTCTCTAATTGTAGCATTAGGGTGATAAAGACAGAAGGAAGGGGTGTTCATGTCCAGCCTGGGTTGATTGAGGTCAGGTCATAGGAAGGAAGAGAGGGAGGGAGGAATGGTGGGAGAGAGACAAAAAAAGATGGAGGAACGAAATAAATAGAAGGAGGGAAGGAGGGAGGGAGGGAGAGAGGAAGGAAGGAAGAAAGAAAGAGAGGAGGAAGGAAGGAAAGAAGGCGGGAATGAAGGAAGGGAAGGAGGGAAGAAGGAAGGAAGGGAGGGGGGAAAGAGGGAGGAAAAGAGGGCTAGAGGAAAGAAATAAAGAGAATGAGGGACAGAGGGAGGAAGGAAGGGAAGGAAGGAGGGAAGGAAAGAGGGAGGAAGGAATGAGATAAGAACAAAAAAGACAAATAAATTAGGTTCTCCACATTTAAGTCAACTGCCTAATTGCATTCTTCTATCATTTCCACTGATGTTAATCCTTGTACAGGATAATTCATGTATCTGATTTCAAGGTTTGGACAATAATACCTATGCGAGAAATGAAAGAAAACAACCTTCTGAGATAGAAAGAAAGGAATGAACTAAAGACAAATAACACAAAAATTATAGTCTCACTTCTAGGAAAGTTTAGAGTCGCCCATGTCTATATGCAAGGACTACAATCCCCAGACTTCATCAATAATGTCTCATTCATGGGAAGAGGCTCTAATAGGTTGCCCTGCATTCTGTTAGTAATTGCTCCTACTTTCTGAAAATAAACCCAAACAAACGTAAATACAAACAAAAAGCCTAAGTATTTTTCACAAACTGGAAGTTGAAAAAAAATTCATTTCTCTAAAACATAATCTCCTATTTACTAAATTGTATACAGTCTCCTTTTATGTTCTGATTATTTTATTTTTCACTTAATGTAGGTGCATTTTTTTCAATCAAATTTTACTACTTCCTTCTAAATTTGTTATAAATAATATTTTCCACTTTGTGATTCTTTTGTCAGGAAAAATACACAAGTTAAATATATTTTCATCTTTTGAGACCATAAAAGAGATACAAAAATGTGTGGGGATGATGTTGCCCTAAGCATTATTCTTAAAACAAACAATGACAAGGCAATGAAGCGATGGCTCAGCAGTTGGTAGCATATACATTTTCAGAGGACCCAGATTCAGTTCCCCAGACCTACACCCAGTGGATCACAGTAACCTGTAACTCAAATTTTAGGAGTCATCCTGTGCCTCTAGCATCCATGGCATTTGAATTTATACCCCCACCACATACATGTTCATAATTAAAAGTAATAAAAATAAATCTTAGGAAATGGTAACCTCACAAAGATAAATGACACCCAATAAATTATACCTATAACTGAGGCTGCTCTCTGATTTTGAGGCCAGCTGGGTCCACAAATTGTGTGCTAAGACTGCATAAACTCTCTTAGAACAAACACAAACCCAAAACAAACAGAAAAAAGTGACAAAGACAGAAATAGAAAATAGTAACAGTGTCCAAAGCATACTTGTTTCTATAGTCCAGGAATACTTTTGGTCCTTTTGGTTTGGTGTGTAGCTTGTATCTGGGTTTTCATGGTCTAGTTCTCTAAATGGTCAAGGGCCTCCTTAAATTTTATGGAGAAAACAAAGTCACATTGCAAACCACAGTAAATACCCACAATACAATCAAGCTGGTATGCTGGCTGAATTAATAAATCCAGTTCACTTTTTTTCCTAGTTCCCCATGACAATTCAGTATGACCATTGCTCCTTTCTTTTACTCTTTATTTGAATACCATATCTAAGAAGTCATAACACATCCTACTCAATCATCTAAATTACAGAAAGCTAAGCCTTGGCTGATTGCAAAAATCAGTCACATTCTACTGAGAGCCTCCATAATTTTAGTTAAATATATCTATGTGTCCTTATGTATTTGTCATCATTAGTCATGCAACCTTTCCAAACAATTATAGCAAAATGGTTGAGTCATAGAGTTAAGCCAAACCTAAATATCAGGCCTCACTGTGGGAATTGAAATGAGTAAGTGACTAAGCCAGTCTTTGTTTTAATAACTTTAGAAAGAAAAGTAGGGGGGGGAGACAAAATGCAGCCTTGTTCCTGACTGAGCAGATTAATGTGAAGACTGGAAGATGCTAACATGTCGAAGCTATGCCCAGAGACATTGGGCATATCTGAAGTAGTCTCAATAATGGCATGCTGTTCCCTCATCAGCTTTTCGTGGGAAATTCCTTTTTTTTTTTCAAATCCAGACTTCTGCTTATCAACCTCCATTCTTCCCTATGTTCACCATTATATAAACAGCGTAATCAGAGAAAGAACGTTCTTGTCATAAGGTCTGCATAGCAAAGTTCCATGCTTCCAGCCTCTAATTGAAGCTGCTCTCATGGAAGATAACTCTCCTCCTTTTTATTTTTTCTTTCGTCCTTTGACCTACATTTATACGTTTTAGTTTGCAATTGAATCTGTCCTTGGATTGATAAAGTCTATTGTTCAACCCTCTGGCTACTAACATATTCTACTAAAAAGCTTTCTTAATGTATTTTTTCAATATTTTTCTTAAACTTTCAATTGTTTCCGTGTGTCCCTGAGTTCTTAAATGTAGCAGATTCCCCATTTAAGTGTAAATTCTCAAGATTTGTAGAAATGGAACAGATACCTGTAGCCACCAAGACTGAAACTGTGACTGTTTGGAACTTTAGAGTAAGACCAATCGCAGTAGCCAACTACCTATATTCTCTCTCTCTCTCTCTCTCTCTCTCTCTCTCTCTCTCTCTCTCTCTGTCTTTCTCTCTTCTATGACTTTTCAAACTTATTCCTGATGCTCAATTTGATTTCTGTTTGACATTTTATAAAGTTGAAGAGAAATGAAGGCATGCCCACAAGAATGAATCATTGAATATCCATGAAGCTAATGGCACTTTGTGTATTGCACTGCAAATATTCTAATAATACAGGAACAGGAAAATGCAATAGTCCAGATGACTTCTTGCTACACCTTGATATCAATATGGTATAGTACAAAACTAGTTTGCTTGAATAGGTCTGGAGATATAGAATGTTGGGGGAAGAAGGGTGAATATTATAAAACACATTGTATAAAATTCTCAAAGTATTAATAAAAACACATTTTATTAAATATATGACTTGGGTGACAACCCAAAAGCATGTTCAGCTATTCCTGGGGAATAGTAAGACAGTATACAGAAGACAATAAAAAACAAAATACTCTTACAAAGTGCCCTGTTATTGTCAAAAAATAAAATGAGGAAAGTTTCAGTTTTAGTTCAAAAACAATTGCAAATTACTCCTGGGACTAGGGAGTGAGGAGGCTGCTCTAGTTAAAGAATGACAGCGAACCCAAAACACTCAGCATGTCTATTTTGAGGGTCAAAGATAAGATAATTTAAACAATAATGAAACTAAGTAAATCACTGGGATTGGAATGGCCAAAAGAGTAAAAGCTAATAACCTTAGAGTCTACGCTAGAAAAACAGGTATATTCTTAACCCAAGTTTGAAAGTATGCTGAAATGTGCTAATTAAAGGCTGGTAACTAACACACCCATAATCCTGAGTGAGAACATGTCAAAGGAAGAAGGACTTGATAAAGAAACCGTGTGGCAACAAAGAAGAGAGTGCTGTTGTAACAGTTCTACCCCACAGCATTAGAACTTCAAAGCCAGATAAAAACAGTAGCAACAATGAAAAGGGGCAGACATTTGTAAGATAAATTCTCATCATGACAGTGGAGACTGTTTCAGATAATGGATCTGTTAAGCAGTGCAATGAGCTTACTCATAGAGCTCAGAGTTCCTGTCTCTAGTGGGATGTGAAGCACAGAGTGGATGACCACTTACTAGAAACGCAAGTGTTGCTAATTTCTACTTCAGGCTATGGCAATGGGGAAGGATAATATTTTAATCAGCCCCAACTCAAAATCTCTCTGATTATTTCAACTGTAGGTGGGGAAAGAGCGTTTCAATGTTGATGAACTCATAGGGGCATTAATAAATACCACAGATAGAAAGTGCCTGCTGACCGCTGGGACCAAGTTGGAATCCCTACATCTTTTAATTATAGAAGCAGTGGTCTTAAAACTTACTCAAGGATGTGATATTATCCCACTCTTTCAGAGCTATACTTCTTTTATTAATGGGATATTGCTCAAAGGGATTATTTTGAAAAAACACCTATATGATTTTTTTATGCCTAGACACCATTCTTCTGGGATTATGTAATAAACCATAATATTTTTCTATCACTACCACTGGTAGTACCATAATAAGTCCTTCCCCCCTCATGCTAATCTAATAGAAGATACTCTTGTTTTATTTCATATATGCACAAAATAATACAAGTCCACATATGCAAGAAGGTCTGAAATATGTCAAACAAGTCCATAAATCTAAGTCAGATTTCATACATGACAAATAACCATTATCAATCTCATGCTAAGTGAGTGTTTAAATTTTCAGAAATCAAAACAATTGAAAATAAAATCAATCATCATAAAAATCAGAGCCATAGTTCATCAGTCATGAGATGTCAGAAGGTCCCATATTTCCATAACTCCATTCATTCTGAAATAATCAGAGACAGCAAAAATAAGTTACAAAATCCATAAATGTCACTTTCACTTCCCTAGTGTTTTGAACCTGGGGAAAAAATACAGGCTTGTAGATTCAACTAAGACATTTTATCCCAGACTAATATTCCTTGTGTGACTCGCTGGATGGCCAAAGAATACTGGAGGAAAAATTGCTCAGACAGGCTACACCAACTGATCTGTTTGGAAGGGTGCAATTAATCTAATGATCATGTTACTCTTCAGCCTCCTATGGCAAAGGTAGCCCTTCTTGTTTGGGATGATTAATATATGGCTTTCAAATGAACTTATTTGTTTCCTTATGTGTATGTTTTGTATGTTGACTTATCAGTTCTATAAATTTCTTCATTAAAATTGTAGTTCAGCAATTATTTACACTCATCCTGGAATTTCCTCCTACATACTGTGTCTCCTCCATCTGCTTCTTGCCAATTCATGAATGAACAGTTTTTTCAGAGTTCAGCATCTCCGTGTGGAGTTACTCTCTCTGTGGCTTACATTTCAGTTGCTGGAGTCTGAGTGCCAGAGACGGGCCGAGCTTGTGCCAGCTCTGGCAGCACTATTTTAAGCTGTTTTCCAACATGTTTGATCCCGGTGCTCTTTTCCTTTGTTAATTTGTATCCTGAGAGAACACAATTATAGGTAACAGAAAAAGAAGTCTCCAAGCTTTTCTCTCGCTTGGATTTTCATTTTTATTTGTGGCAGCCAGAATTAATTGCATCTTCAGTCATATTGCGTGACGCATCTTTTTTCATTGTAGCCCTTATTAAAATAGCAGGAAGTTATTGGAAGTGTGCAGCGACCTTCTGCTCCTAGTGCCTGATCTGCTGGGAATGGACTAGAGCTGCTACGGACTGGCATGGAATGGGCGGTCTGACTCGCTGCCGGATAACAGAGACAGAGGTACTAAAGCGCATGATGTGCGAGCAGGTGCCTTTCAGGCCTCAGTGACAGCATTAGGGGCTCTGGTTGGAACCAATTTTTGTGGTGCCAGCTACCCCACAGTGCACAGCGAAGCATAATCTCTGCTTTCCAACATCAGTGTTCTGGTAGAGAGATGTTTTATATTTCATAAATTGGAGGGAGTTTGAGATTCTTTTCCCAGCTTTGTACAAAATTGCTCAACACTTGTTCTCCTGCCCAGCTGTGCCCGTGTGGTTTGAAGAGTTAACTGCAGCAGTGGGCCGATTTTGCTGCTTCGAAAATATAGCTTAGAGCAGTTGCATGAGTTTTCTCCTCTGATAAAACAAATTACTACAAATTTTGTAGTCGCAAAGCACAGAAACATACTGTCTCTGAGCTCTGATGGCAGCTGTGAGCAGCTCCCACTGAGCAAAAATCAAGATGCCTCTCAGCTAACTGGGCCCCAATCTGGAGACATTAGGGAAAGATAACTTTCCTCGATTTTCCAGTCCGCAGAGACACTTGCATTCCTGAGTTCCTGGACCATTTCCTTCTTCAAAGTCATTGTAGAATGGCTCGGAAGTCCCTGTGTCTTGTCATTCTGACACTCCTTTTGTTGCTGTGTTTGTTTCTCAAGCTCTTCTGAATCTTATTTCCACCTCTACTCACCGCAGAGTCTGGAGCTACTCAGAGAAACCAAGATATTTATCCTTAAATTACAAATGGTAATAATTCAATCTATACACTTAACATCCCTTTGTTATAAAATATATATGTAGGCTCCTTGAGTAATACCATAAATAAGTGTGGGGAGAATAAAATTATTCACTCTACCTAAACTACAGCATTATAATCCTTATATCTTGGAATAATTGCCTAATCGAAACCGATTTCATGTTATGCGCCTTCACTGGGGAGACATCAATAATGTCAATTTACCCAGGCCAAATAAACTCTACATCTATTGCTACATTGATAAACCATTGAGTTTATTGTGGTTATTGGCAAGAGTGTGAAAGCTATGTTGCTGGAGCTCTCTGCCCAGATTGCAGGTGGCTTGGGTGGAGATTCTGCTCCTTTCGTGTGTTTGTTCATGGCTTGTACAATCTTAGAGTATAAACTGATGAATGGTAGAAATGTTTAAGAATCCGTATTTTCCCATAATTGTAAGTTTAAGAGTCTTGTGTTTCCAGAGTTTATAAATTTTTTTATGAGACTACACACTTCCTATGAAAGGAATATTCCATTTCACACAGATTAGCTACACAAAACATTATTTACTTACTATAATTCTTAACAGCACGTGCCATAGTTGTTATAAACCTACATTATTACATGTTTTACACTAAAAGCAGGGGATCAGGTGATGTATAGAATTAGGTAATAAGACCCCTAACAAGCAGGAAAAGAATATGATAGAGTTGCATAGAACCAAGAGAATTCCTCCCCTTTAGCTGTACTTTTGTGTACCATCCCTTTCTCTGGCATCAGAGGAGCGCTTTAACATTCACAGGCTTAGCTCTTAATAACACCACAGAGCTGTAGACCAGAAGGAAAATTTTTGATAAAGAGAAGAACTAATGATTTGTAAAAATAGTGCTGAATTTAAAAAGTAAATGCAGATAAGAAATTGAAACACAACCTGATTCTAAGAAGTCTCTTAATTTCTTACTCATTGTATTTTTTTTCACTTACTGTGACTTAGTCCCATTTAAGGAACAAGGGTTATATAGGCAACTACTTTATTTAATTTTCACAGCTGTGAGAAAAGAAACAAATTTAATTTATCAAGAATTAAAAAGCATCTCCAAAAGAAAGCAATTTTTTTACTCTGAAATAGACTTGATATATATTATTAGATAAAAATGACTTTTAGGAGATTCATTGATATTTTTACTTTTGTAAAATTGAAACTTTATTTACTCTTAGTACCAGTGCAAATATATTTGCTCACAATCAATTGTTTGAGTGTGATTTCCTGTGAAATTTTATTATATTTATATTCAATTCTCTAACATTCACAAATTTAACAGCAATGGGCCTCTTAGTACATCACTTTATTTCCCAACTCCTGATAATGGTAATAGAAAGTTCATAAATCATAGAACACAAATGACAAAATAAATATAAATTATATTTGCATACATTTGATGGGCAATTTACCTAGTATTGATATTATTGAATATACACTCTGCTTAAATTACAAACCCTTTAAGGTTTTTTGATGTTTTATAGCACTTAGAGAAATAATTTTTGTATTTCTAAATATTCATGGTTTTTATCTATGACATATGACATTAAGGATATTTTAATTAAGATAAAACATCCACAGAGCATGTTTCTTTCTATATTAGTAAAAAGTACGTAAACATATAGCTCAATGACTTGCAAGAATTGAGGAGCTATTTTGCCATCACTCACATAGGTATCCAGAGCTTCCCCCAGTGTTTTATACTGCCCCTCTTTTCCATGATTTTTTCATATGTTTTTATTTTAAAAATTTTATTTTTCTTTTTACATACCGACCTCAATTCCCCCTCCCTCCTTGGCTCCTTTCCCACCCCCACTTACTGCTTCCCATTCTCTACCTACTTCTCAGAGAGGGTAAGGTCTTCCTTGGGGAGTCAACAAGTTCTGGCAAATCAACTTGAGTTAGGACAAAGCCCTCCCTCCCCTGTATAAAGGCTGAACAAGGTATCTCACCATAGGGAATGGTCTCAAAAAAGTCAGTTAATGTACCTGGTATAGGTCTTGGTGCAACTGTCAGGGCTCCCCTCAGCAGATCAAACCACATTAACTATCACCCATATTCACAGGGTCTTATTGAGTCCCATGCAGGTTCCCCAGCTTCCCCAACTGTCAGTTCACAGCCTGTGACCTCCTTCTAGCCCAGGTCAGCTGTCTTTGTGGTTTTCCCCATTATGTTCTTGATTTATGCCCCCTTGCTCATATGATTCATCTTCCCTCTCTTCAGTTGAACTCCAGAAGCTCAGCAAAGTGCTTAGCTGTGGATCACTGCATCTGCTTCCATCAGTTACCTGATATATAGGTTCTATGATGACAATTAAGGTAGTCACTAATCTGATTAGTGGGAAGGCCCTTTCAGCAGACACCTTTTCCACTATTACTAGAAGTCTTTTTTTTTTGTTTTTGGTTTTTTGTTTTTTGAGACAGTTTCCATGTAGCTTTAGAGCCTGTCCTGGAACTAGCTCTTGTAGACCAGGCTGGCCTCTGCCCCCCTAGTGCTGGGATTAAGGAATGTGCCACCACTGCCTAGCTGCTAGGAGTCTTATCTGGGTCATTCTTGTGGATTCCTAGGAATTTCTCTAGCCCCATAATGCCTTCCTCTATCAACATATCTCCCCTTTCTTTCCTCTCCTAACTTGGGCTTTTTGATCCCTAAAGTTACTATCTGCTATTCTCTCTTCTACCCCATTCTCAGTTTACCTCAGTTTTCTTCTTGGTGCCTTCCATGTGTGTCCCTTGCTGTGGGATAATGCTCCTATGCACTGTAAAGATTTGTCACTCATATTAGTTTAATAAAACATTGATTGGTCAGTAACCAGGCAGGAAGTATAAGCAAGGCAACCAGACAAAGAGAATACTGAAAAGAGTAAAGGCAAAGAGTCAGTCACCAACCAGATGCAGAGGAAGCAAGATGAGAATGCCTTACTGAGAACAGGTACCAAGCCATGTGACTAAACATAGACAAGAATTATGGGTTAATTTAAGTTGTAAGAGATAGTTAATAATTAGTCTGAACTAATAATAAGCCAAGCAGTTTATAATGAATATAATCCTCTGTGTGTTTCTTTGGGACCAAATGGCTGCAGGACTGGGAGAAAAATAAACTTCTGTCTACACCCTTTTTACCTAGCTTCTTTGGGATTGTGTATTGTAACTTGGTTATCTTTTCATTACATCTAATAGCTAAGGTCAAAACCACTGATGACAGATTATACTGGAGAATTGTGGAGTATGTGGAGCGAGCCCTCCTCCATTGCTGGTAGGACAAGTGCAAACTTGTCACCCACTTTGAAAATCAGTATGATGGTTTCTCAGAAAATTGAGAATCAATCTACTTCAAAATTCAGCAATACCACTCTTAGACAAATACTCAAAGTATGCACAATGATACCACAAGGACATTTGCTCAATTATATTTATAGCACCATTATTCATAATAGCTAGAACCTGGAAAAACCCAGATGTTCAACAACCAAAGAACATATAAAGAAAATGTGGTACATTTACACAATGGAGTACACTCAGTAGTAAGAAAAAATGGCATCTTGAAATTTGCAGGCAAATGGATGGAACTAGAAAAAAGAAAAAAACATCCTGAGTGAGGCAACCCAGGCCCAGAAAGACACACACGTTATGTACTCACTCATAAGTGGATATTAGACATAAATCAAAAGATAGCCAGCCTACAGTCCACAACCCTAGAGAAGCCAGGAAACAAGGAGGACCCTACATAAAAAAAATGTAGGCTATTTATCAGTGATGTTTTTAGTGACAATTTGCTTATTCAGATGGAAGCCAACAACTCCTTATTTCTCTGGAATAGAACTTTAAAGAGGCATTGTTTTTAAAATAAGATATTCAATTACACAAATTACAAATGTTGATTAAGCAATATTTTCTCATGAATTCTAAAGTTAGGCAATCATATGTGATGTAATCCTTTTTCATTCTTAGGGATATGTGATGGAATTGTGTTGTCCTTTTATTTCAAAAGAAAATGATTAGGAATCTTCTCCCGTAGAGAAACCTGCACTATTAAATGAATCAGTACAAAGAGGTACATAAAATAGTTAAGATAACTGACAGGAAATTTTAACCTGTATAATTGTGTTCCAAATATGGATACATCTTAGGGAAGACAACTTTCAGTCAGAAAAAAAAAAAAGACAATTGTATATTGGATCTCTATTTTAATATCATTAACAGGAGTGTGGTGACTTCATCAGCTTGTTTATGCTCAACATATTGGAGGCATCTTCTTTGTAATTTTATAAGCAGTTTTATAAGTCTTGTGAGACCAGAAAAAAAATCCCATTATTTTATAAGCACACATTCTTTCAAACTAAAATCTCATTATAGACAAAGCAAAATACTCCTACCCTGATTCAAATTATCAAGGCATCATGCTTACAGACCCAGTGCAAAGTTCAAAAGAGGTTTATAGGGTATGTTGGCCTCAATCATAGAGGTTTGGAATGATGAAATTTCATTAGTTTTTGTGAATATTCCTTGCCAGACTATAGAAGGCAGACTATACTGAGAGATGTATGAGTTCCCAGACAGGATATCAATGAGAATGTCTTGCTTGTTTGATCCCCCAAATTACATTGCTTTATTAAAGTTCTTTAAGTTGTGCCTCTAGAATTATATATCCTGGATAATTACATTTTAACTATTGAAACTGATATATAAATGTTTTAGAAAAATTCTAAAAGTATCTCCATTGCCCCTTGTCTACATAAGGAAATTCTATAACAATAAATTAATGAAAATATGATCAAGTATCAATTTCAGTCAATATATTTCATGAGAAATTATGTTCTATTTTTCAGTACTTTACTATATTATATTAATGTACCAAATATATTTAATACTTTATACATATATGCTTATTACTTTGATATTTTGTCAATTTTTAAAGTAATAATATTTATAAGACTTTTAGTATTTTCTTCTCAAAGATCATTTCATAAGTGCATGAAATGTCACTTTCAAATTTAGCTTAGGATCATTAGATGCTCTAAAACATCTGTGCCACAGAATCACTATCTGGTGTGAGGTCTTTTTTTTGTTTGTTTGTTTGTGTTTTTTGATTTTTCTAGACAGGGTTTCTCCGTAGCTTTTGGTTCCTGTCCTTGATCTAGCTCTTGTAGACCAGGCTGACCTCGAACTTACAGAGATCCACCTGTCTCTGCCTCCCGAGTGCTGGGATTAAAGGCGTGCGCCACCACCTCCCGGCAAACCTGGTGTGAGGTCTTAAATGTGTAAAGTATTAGTAAACTTTTGGAATTCTAGTGGTAAATTGTCTTTTACAAGCTTTAGTAGAACTCTCTGGGTGACTGACAAAGATTAAGTCACATAATATTTGACTCATTGCAATTACAGTTTCAAAGTTTTATATATTATTTTTTTAATTGGAAATGTTGAAATCATTCTTTTACTCACCTACATAGAAGCACTTCCCACATCACCAGTCTTACGAATATATGGAAGAAATTAGAGACAGAGGCACTGAGTGTTGCATCTTAATTAGCGCATAGAATTTAAGAAGAGCGAAACATTATTTTAAATTTGAAAGGTAAAGAATGTTTCTTTGCCTTTAATTCCAGCACTAGTGGTATTACTCACTACATATTTCTGCCACAGCATGACAAGCACTTTAAACACCTTCAGTACTTTGTTTTTAAGATGTGTTTGCTATTTATCAGGATTTGCATGACCCATTATGCCAAATAAGCTTTAGTGGGATCTCCTTCCACCTTGTTCATCAGACTGGCTCCCCATTTTAAAAAGTTCATCTAGTTAAAAGAAAAAAAAAAAGCAAAACTACAGTCTCATTACCTGACTAGTCCCATGTTTCCAAATGACTCCATTCAAATTTGTGTACAATTTCAGATTGTATTCAGAACCAACAATTTGAAATCATCATCTACTAAAACAACTGCAGTACAAAGTATAAAGTTTTTCATAAAAAAGAGAAAACAGAAGCAAACACAAATATTCCATGTAGATCAATTTACACATATTTATAGTTTAAATGAGTCATATAGTCTATTTGATAATAGTAACAGTAAATTGTCAGATTTTTCTCTATTTTCCCTTTCTCCCTATAGCATCAGTGTATTTCATACACACTATAGTTTTTTCCAAGACATTTAAATTTTATTTATTAAAGAAAAATGTTTTGTGTTGATACTCTTTAAATAAGAGAAAACATGCAAGTATATTGATAGAGTATGACAAACTCATTCACAGCAATTATACAATCAAATCATTTCTGTGTTTGGCAGGCAAAACTAAGTGTGATTCCCTACACCATTAAAAAAATTTCAAACATAAGATATACACTAAACCATAACGTCCCAGCAGGAAGAGGGCATTAGATATAAAGTTTTAGCTAAAGAAAAATTCTTACTACATTGACACATGGACACTTAAATTTGCACTTGCATTTCCACAATGTTAATTTAAAACGTATGCAAGTTTGAAAGGATCATCTGTGCTTATCCATGGTACTTAGTAATGCAAATATCTATCAATTTGAGAAATTTTAGCTATGTTTGTTTGATACAAAATTTCTCACTGTAATTCAGGCTAACCTCAAACCTGAGATTCTCTTGTGTTAAGGTTTCAAGAACCAGGGTTATATTCATATGGCATAGCATTTGGTTAAAATTTTTGTTTTAAGTAAATTATTTTTAAGTGACATTGAATTGTGTGTGCCTAAAATATAGATATATGCTTGAAGTAAAAGGCAAAGTTTAGAATAACCATATGAGGCTGATTTGTACAAATTACCTAACATAGTTACCATTCCTGTTGAAAGACAATTTCATTCTTGCTCTTGCCTTTTCCCAAGAATAGATTATAGATTATTGCACTAGCTAGAACTTCAAATACTAAATTAAACAGACATATATGACATACTTGTCCTGGTCCTGATTTAGTGGAATTGCTTTGAGTTTCTCTTCATTCAATTTGATGCTGGCTATTGGCTTGTTCTAAGTGACTTTTATTATGTTGAGGTATTTTGCTTGTACCCCTGACCTTTCTGAAGACTTTTATCATGAATGGGTGTCAGATTTTGAAAAAGACTTTTTCAGCATGTAATGAAATGATCGTATGGATTTTTTTTTATTTCAGTTTGCCTATTTGATGGATTACATTGATTGATTTTTATATATTGAACCATCCCTAAATTTCTGAGATGAAGACTATTTGGTAACCTGATGCCAACACTAAGATTGGGCCTTGTTGTTTATACAAAGCCTGAGTTCAGGGAGTCAATAGGATTGGATGTGGGGAACTTTTCTCACGGTTTTGAGTGTTGTACCCAATAAACAAGGATCCCTGATGTTTTCTACAATGCATTCAGTAATAAGCTGGTCTGTACAGTGACAGCAATCCATGCTGATGGGGTGAAAGTCCCACTGTGCATGCATTCTGGGGCCACAAGGAGACCAAGCTGACTCCCGAGGAGGAAGAGATTTTTAACAACAACAAAAACGATGAAGGAAAATTCAAAAGAGATGCCATGAAAGAAAAAGAATGCCCAAACCCACCATATTCAGGAGGAGCAGTTCCAGCAGGCAAAATTTCTTGCTTTTTTCCCCTCAAACCTGGCCAGTGTGGAAGAGTGAATGGCTAGGTTCTAGAAGGCAAGTAGCTGGAATTCTATCCAAGGAAGATCCAAGCCCAAAAAAGGCAAATAAGCCATCATTCAAAGATGGTGTGATAGAGGTATTTGTTGTTCTATGCTTTAAAAGAAAGATTATAAATGATTGTCATCATAGTGTATATGCTCAACTATGTTCATAGCAGCATTATTTGTAATAGTCAGAACCTGGAAACAACCTAGATGCCTCTCAATGGAAGAATGGATAAAGAAAGTGTGGAATATATACATATTACAGTACTACTCAGCGGTAAAAAATACTGACATCTTGAATTTTGTATGCAAATGGATGGAAATAGAAAACACTATTCTGTGACCCAAAAAGATGAATAAGGAATGTACTAACTCATTAGTGGACTCTAGTCATAAACAAAGGTCATTAAGCCTATAGTTCACAAGCCTAGAGAAGCCAAATAACAAGGTGATCCCAAAGAAAAAAATATATATAGATCCTCCTGAAAATTGGAAGCAAACAAGATTGCCGGGCAAAAGTTGGGATCATGAGGGTGGTCGAGGGGTTGGGGTGAGGTTGTGTGATGGGGAAAGAGGGAGAGAGAAAGGAGAAAGGAAAGACTGGAGAGAGCTTGGGGGAGTGGCAAGGTGGAGATGGAGGAAGGGCAGATATAGGAGCAGGGAAGAAGATATCTACATTAAGGGAGCCATTTTAGGGATGGCAAGAGACTTGGCTCTAGAGGAATCCCAGGTGTCCATGGGGATGCCCCCAGCTGGGTCCTTGGGCAGCAGAGCAGAGGGTGCCTGAACTGGCCTTGCCCCACTATCACACTGATGATTATCTCGAATATCACCGGATTATATCGATCTTCATCAGGAGATGGATGGAAATAGAGACCGAGACCTTTATCAGAGCAATGGAGTGAGCTCCCAAGGTACAGTTGAAGAGCAGAAGGAGGGAGGAGATGAGCACGGAAGTCTGGACCGCGAGGGGTTGGTCCACCCACTGAGACAGTGTGCCTATTCTAATGGGAGCTCACCAAATCCAGCTGGACCTGGACGGAATGACCATGCGATCAAACCGAACTCTCTGAATGTGGCTGTAAAGGGAGGGCTGACTGAGAAACCATTGATAAAGGCACTGGGACTTGTTTCTATTGCATGTACTGGCTTTTTGGGACCCTAGTCTATTTGGATGTAAAGTTTCCTAGGCCCGGATGTGGGGGGGGGGCTTGAACTTTCCACAGGGCAGGATTCCCTGCCCTCTCTTAAGAAGGGAGGGGATCACCTTCTAATTTAGCTTCTTTAGGTTCACCAATTATATACTCCGTGACCATTATTTATGGCTAGAAACCAATTATGAGTGAGTACATCCCATGTTCATCTTTTTGGGTCTGGGATACCTCACTCAGGATAGTGTTTTCTATTTCCATCCATTTGCATGCAAAATTCGAGAAGTCATTGTTTTTTACCGCAGCGTAGTACTCTAATGTGTATATATTCCACACTTTCTTCATCCATTCTTCCATTGAAGGGCATCTAGGTTGTTTCCAGGTTCTGGCTATTACAAATAATGCTGCTATGAACATAGTTGAACAAATGCTTTTGTCATGTGATAGGGCATCTCTTGGGTATATTCCCAAGAGTGGTATTGCTGGGTCCAGGGGTAGGTTGATCCCGAATTTCCTGAGAAACCGAAACACTGATTTCCAAAGTGGTTGCACAAGATTGCATTCCCACCAGCAATGTATGAGGGTACCCCTTCCTCCACAGCCTCTCCAGCAAAGGATATCATTGGTGTTTTTGATTTTAGCCATTCTGACAGGTGTAAGATGATATCTCAAAGTTGTTTTGATTTGCATCTCCCTAATCACTAAGGAGGTTGAGCATGACCTTAAGTGTCTTTTGGCCATTTGAACTTCTTCTGTTGAGAATTCTCTGTTCAATTAGAAGGTGAACCCAAGGAAAAACATATAATTATTCTCTTGACTAAGGGAAGTAGACTAAATTGCCGGGGAGAAATTTTGGGATCTTGGGGGGGGGGGATGGGAGTATCGGGGGAAGGGGAGGGAAAAGTGTGAAGGGGAGGATGAGGGAAACTAGGGGAAACAGGAGGATTGGGATAAAGGAAGGTTGGATAGGGGAGCACGGAAGCACAATTTTTAGTTAAGGGAGTCACCTTAAGGCTGGCAAGAGACTTGAACCTAGAGTGGCTCCCAGGAGCCCAAGGCGAGGTCCCCAGTTAGTTCCTTGGGCAGCTGAGGATAGGGAACCTGAAATGACTCTATCCTATAGCCATACTGATGATTATCTTGCATATTACCATAGAACCTTCATCAGGTGATGGATGGAGATAGTCACAGAGACCCACACAGGAGCACCGGACTGAGCTCCCAAGTTCCCAATGAGGAGCGGAAGGAGGGAGAACATGAGCAAGGAAGTCAGGACCACGAAGGGTGCACCCAACCACTGAGACAGTGTGGCTGATCTATTGGGAGCTCACCAAGGCCAGCTGGACTGTGACGGAAGAAGCATGGGATAAAACAGGACTCTCTGAACATGGCGAACAATGGGGGCTGATGAGAAGCCAAGGACAATGGCCCTGGGTTTTGATCCTACTTCAAGTTCTGGCTTTGTGGGAGCCTAGCCAGTTTGGATGTTCACTTTCCTAGACATGGACGGAGGGGGGAGGACCTTGGACTTTCCACAGGGCAGGGAACCCTGACCACTCTTTGGACTGGAGAGGGAGGGTGAGAGGAGTGGGGGGAGGGGGAGAAGGGTGGGAGGAGGGGGAGGGAAATGGGAGGCTGGGGGGAGGTGGAAACCTTTTTCTTTTTCTCAATAAAAAAAAAAAAAAAAAAAAAGAAGGGAGGGGATCTCTGTGAGTTCGACGCCAGCCTGGATTACAAGAGCTAGTTCCAGGACAGGAACCAAAAGCTACGGAGAAACCCTGTCTCGAAAATCAAAAAAAAAAAAAAAAAAAGGGAGGGGAGTGGAGGAGGGGTAGTGGGGGGAGCAGCAGGGAAATGGGAGGAGGGGAGGAAGTGTAAATTTTTGAATGGAAAAAAAATTTAAAAAAGAAATAACTTTTAAGGTTATGTCAATGTTATCATTGTCATACAAATGTCAGGGGAACAGTTTTATTTCATGTAATTTTTAAATTGCTGTGGTTCCATAATACACACTTAAATTTTAACCTATTTTTATTAAATTTTGTATATGATAAAAGGATGTGTTGATATCTCATTTTTTAATATTGTTTACTGAAAAATTGTACTTTCAAGAAAGTAAGGATTTTGAAATTTGTAAAAGTTTATTTTATTTTTATTAAGATGATCATTTTTGTTTTTCATCCAATTAATATATTTTATCATATTTTCCAGTTGAAATGTGTTGCATCATTCTTTCATCCCAAGGATAAAGCCCTCTTGATCATGGTGAATGATACTTTAATGCACTGATAAATTTGTCTTTGTAGCATTTTGATGAAGGTTCTTGCCACTGTGTTCAAGCTTGATGCTTCTTTTATTCTGGTGTTTCAGTCTTGGAACAGTGTTAGTGTATTTTTGGCATCATAAACTGACCCTCCACAGTCTTTCTAAAAACTTGAGAGGAAATAGTGTTTATACATGAATAATTTTGAAGTCAATAGTGAGTCCATCAACTCCAGCCTTTTTCATGGAGGAGACACATGTGATTATAGATTTGGAACCCTTATTTTGTTAGACTTTTCAAATATCTTACTCTCTGATTAATTAAATATCAATAGTGTGTCTCTAATAAATTTTTCTTGGTTCTTCAAACTTGTTGAACTACAGGTCAGCAGTTAAATGATCCTTTGTAGTTATTTAATACCTCTTTGTGGGGGTACTGGTAGGTGTCAATGCAGGCAGGGATCTGCAAAGAGATAAGAATGAAAACCTTGGCAGATTGATCTCATCAATCCGAGTCAGGCTTTGGGGAATCTAGTGACAGTTGGTTGATAGCATATTTAAAAAACACTAAAATTTGGGGAAAGTTTACCAGCGAACAGTCTAATTTCAGGTGCACAATAAAGCTTAAGATATGACTACATAGAAACTCTTTACAAATTACATGCGATTATGAGGGTTCAATAGCTAAAAGTCCTATAATCCAGTATTGTCTCTGACCAATAACATAGAGGTCAGAAGGCTATACAGTACATGTGTCAAGTCCCCTGAGGTGGTTAGTAAACATTTCTATTGCTTTGAAGAGACAACACGCCACAGGAGCTCTTATGAGAGTAAACGTTTAATTGGGTAACTTACAATTTCAGAGGATTAGTCATTATCAACATGGCAGGACTTGGTGGCATTCAAGTAGACATGCTGGTGGTAAAGCAACTGAAAGTGGAGAAGGAACTATCTCTTGATCCTTCAGGTAATAGAAAGTCTCACTGGATATATGATGAGCATAGAAGAACTGAAAGCTCACTTCCAAAATGACATACTTCTGCAACAAGGCCATACCTACTTCAAAATGATTGTACCTCCCATTATTGCCACTCCCTTTGAAGGCTATTTTCTTTCAAACTAATACAGAAGGGTAAGGATCTAGGGAAGGAGGAATCTGGGAAAACCATTTAGGTAAATTTGGGGGAGGTCTGCATCTCTAGTAAAAGGTGGGTGAGGTCTGCCTCCACAGGTAGAAAACAACAACAACAACAAAAACAAAACAAAACAAGTTATTTTATTAACAAAATCCACTCTCATATTTCTGGATGAAATGCAGGTATTTGAAATGTATCTCCTCCTTTGAGGAAGCACCCCTTCATGATTAACACATCTGGTTCTCTTAATGCATCTCTGTGATGACAAGGACCTCTGTGTCCCCAACACCTATTGTGGTGCTCTTCATTTTCCTTTTTCCTTTATTTGGACTGTATGCTTGTTTTCTTTGTTAAATTAACTAAATAGCATGTGTATTTTGGTCTCTTCTTAGTAGCAACATCTATACTTGTTTATTTTTTCCTATTATCTTTCTAGTCTTTATTGTATTGCTTCTGTGTCCTAGACCTGCCTTTTTTTTTCTTTTGGTAAGTTTGAGATTTCATTTTTTTGTTGTTTATTAATGACAAATATCAGATTACTTATCTGATATCTTTCTCCTTTAGATTTGGCATTTATTGCTATAAAATTCCTTCAGGACTTCAGTTAATGCATTCTATAACCTTTGACCATTTTACTTTCATTTTTATTTACCTCAAATATAAATTTTGTACTAGTTATTTTTTTAATGTGCCTGATTTTATACCTGCAGGTATGTATGAATGCAGCCAGGTGCCTGCAAACAAGAAGTGACCACTGAATCTCTTGAAACTGGATCACAATCTTGAGTCACAATGTGTGTGTGTGTGTGTTAGGAATTAAACTCAGATCCTCTTGAAGAGAAACCAGTGCTCATAACTGCTGAGTCATTACTGTAGTTCCTAGTAACTATTCTTATTTCTGTGGTAAATTATTTGACAAAGCAACTTAAGAAATACTGTGCTTAATTTGAGTGCATCATGGTAGTGAGAGTAAGCAATTTTAGTTGTGGCATAGAGATTGTCAGGGGGATGGTACTATTGCGTCCAGATTCGGGAAGTAGAGAGAGGTTAAATCTGGTACTCAGTTGACTTCTTAATGTCCCCCAATTTATTCAGGCTGGGTTCTCAGCAAATGCATTGTTGCTGATCTCATTTAAATTGGGTCTTCCTTCTTCAGTTAAACCCCTATGGAAACACTTTCTCAGACATTCTGAGTAGTAGAATTGGCATTATTCTAAATCCAGAAGTTTACAGTGAATATTAACCATTATAACCCACCCCAATCTGTCCCTGAGCCACTAAAAGTGGTTCTAGTAAATCAGATAATTTCTATATATCAGATAATGTACATTTATAGCAAAAATATTATAACACATCTAACCAATGCTAAGATGGATTGTGATTAATTAAACTACTCTGTATGTCAGTTTGCACAAATACTATATTCCTGTGATGAGAAATGGACTTGACTGGAGCTCTTGGTTCATTAAAATGGTTTTGCAAAATGTATTATTTACAGTTAATAGTTTATGATTTTAATCATAATTGTTAGAGCCTAAGATCTAAAGTGAACCCTGGTATTATAACCAAAACAGAGTGATTATACTGTTAAACATCGGGACTCAGTATCTTTGATCTTCTCTAGCAATGGTGGTAGGCTTGAAACCTTTCTCAGGTTTGAGTGCCACTGTCTTGGGGTTTGAGATCTCCATGTTTGTTTGAGAATTTTCATTAAACCCAATTATATTTAGATATTGTTGTAGTAATAAGAGTGGCAGGGCTGCGTTTCCGGCACCCCGGCTGCCAGCTAGCTTATGCCCCGAAATAACAACACACAAACTGTATTCTTTTAAACACTACTTGGCCCATTAACTCTAGCCCTTATAGGCTAATTCTTATATCCCGATCAACCCATCTCTAATAAACTGTGTAGCACAGGTCTTACCGGGAAAGATTCAGCATGTCTGACCTGGTGGCTGGCTGCATCGCGTCTGCGCTGGAGAGAGCTGCATGGCTTCTCTGAGAGGAGCTATGGAGTCTGTCTGAGGTGGCTTACCTCACTTCCTCTTCCTCCCAGCATTCTGTTCTGTTTACTCCTCCCACCTATGTTTTAACCTATGAGGCCAAGCAGTTTCTTTATTATAATTAACCAATGACCTTCCTCCATCATATTGTGACAACAATGAGAATGGGATCTATAGAAAGACTTGTCTCCGTGTGGCATGTATGATTAATTCAGTGGGAAAGTAACTGCATTAGAAGATAACCAATGATGGTTTAAACAGAACCTCAGTAGTGTACAGCTTCATTTTAATTATGAGGTAGTTTCATGCATAAGAATTATGTACTTTTATGTACTATATCCAGGACTTGTACTTTTTGAAAGAAAATTTTAAGTTTACCATAAAGATATAATATTACAGTAGCCACATTTAAGAATCTTACTATAAAACTGTAGTAAGTCAACAACTCAACAAGATGTAACTCATTGCTGTTTCTAGGAGGTTTATTTTGTAGGATATAATATCTAGCTGGGATATAGTCTATTCCATCATATGGCGATTTTATGTATGTATATATATACACACACACACATACATATATACAATTTCACATATACACTCTCAAAGATATACCCAAGTGCCCATTGAGTATTTTATATGTGTGTGTGTGTACATGTACACGTGTGTGTGCATAAGCGTGTGTGTGGAACTATTTGCATATACATGAAGCTTCTACTGTACTAGTTCCGTATGGCTTTTCAAAAGACCGTCAATATTATTACTCCCTGTCTTCCCACTATGACCCTGACCTATCTTCTCTCTCCCCATTTTATCTTCCTATTCTTATTTTACCTTTATCCCTTTACAACATCATATTCTATTTTTTCTTCTTTGGAAGAGTTCCTCCTCACTGTTCTTCCCTTTAGAGTTACCAAACCTCCATATACGTTATAAATGAAACAGACACAACTAAAACTTAAAGACTAACATCTACAATTCACTTATTTTTGTACCCACAATAACATGCACATATGCACAAAGTAAATAGATAGATAAATAGATAATAAGTAAATATAAGAATCTCAAGGTCAAAATGTATGCTATAGTGAATGATCAAATGCCCTTGGTCATATGGGTAGCACCAATGGTACTCAATGTATTTAAGACTAAGTAAATAAAGTTGTTATCTTACTTGAATTTTAAAATTCATGAAAGAGAATAATTAAATTAGGTGACACACTGTGCATGAATATTCATATTATTCTGAAGTAACCTAATGCAAAGTCATTGTTTACTATAGGTAATTTTTACCAGTGAACATCATTAGACAAATAACATTTAAATGCAGATTAAAAGTGTTTATAAAAACAGAGCTCAATTATTTTAATATAAACTCTCATAGAACATTATTTTATACCATTTGGATTAACATTTATTAGATATTCTAAATAAGAAATGAAAATAATAATTGTTTATGGTGATAGTCAAATACATAAATCAACAGTAAATGAATCCTAAGTATACATATTTTCCTATATTCATTGATATGCTTAATTCACATATGTTAAATTTATGGAGTTGTATTTTTATAACATACTCTTATTAAAAAACAATACATTATTAGGGTCTTATAATAACTAAGTCTATAATTATTCAATGATATTTTGTCTATGCATCCATACTTCTATACTTCTATACTGTGTTTGTATAAAATTGATAATTTTGGAAATACTCAATTTTTGACTTCTAGCACCTGTGGTTAAAAAGACTCAGGTGTCTACTTCCCTCCATTTGTGTTCCAGGACAATAGGTCTTCTCTCTTGTAATTATTTTGTCGTTCATATTTCTCTGCTCTTCTATGTACAAGATATATTTTGGGGAGAAGGGATAGAAATGTGTCAGGTCAATATATTCACTCTGTGTTCATATTCTACAGCTAAATCACTACTGATCCTGCCAAAATAAGAAATGAGTTCATTGATTTACACTCTGAATTGACTCTGTCTTTTGGTATAAACATACAAAGCAGAGAATCTTCCAGGATTTCACAATAAAAATCTCAGGTATGAGATGAATGACCTACAACAGATGAGGAAATCTAATCCTTTCTTAGCCTTGCTGATGTTTATTCTGTGATCAGATAGATGATTCCTGCTCAAAGAATATAAAATCACTAATTTTCAGTTTCATCAAAATTCTCAGGAGCATATAAGAGTACAAGGCATTAAAGTTCAGTGAAAATTCCCAAAGACACTAAATTTCTTTTTAAAGGCTAAAGTTCATCAAAGTGATTAAGAAATATAGTAAGACACATTATGAACGCAGACACATTCACACACACATGCACATGCACACACACATAGGTACACACACAAAAGTAAATTGTTTTGTCACAATAAAATTTTTAAAGAAATTCTGTCTCTTGTCATTCTTCTAAACTGTCAGAAAAATCATTTCACCATTATGATCTTTATGTGCAAGTATTGTTAAAATTATTCCAATTGCAAACTTAGATACATAAGTGTATTCTTAAATATTTAATGTCACAAAATAATTTAGCCTAAGCTGCCTTCCAAATCACAAACATTTTCAAAAAATGTTTTGATCACATTTATCTGACAAGGTGAAGTTTTGTCTTCCATCACACTATGATGGCCTGTCACTCATATGACAAAAGGTTTAAGATGTATGAGAGTTAAGGAGAAAGGTCAAATAAAATGCACTGGCAACTCTGGCAGGACACAATCCATCAAACAAAAGAGTGAAATTTCTTTAGTCTCAGCATTCATTATAAAATCTTATGTGCTCATTTTAATCTAAACTGCTGCAGTGAACTCAAAGGAAGAATTTGTTTTAAAGGTGGAAAATCTAAACAATTTGGTTAAAATAAAATTGAACAATAACCCTTTCATAATAAGTGTTTTTCTTTTCAGAGGAATACCAGACTGAATTGTATCTTCAAAATTCAAATTTATTTCATTATTTGATTCTATCTAGATTTAAGCAAAATAATTTTATGTTGGGAAAATGTCTTCAGGAATAAACCCAAATGCATCACTAGTAATATGATGCATTTTATTGGTGCATTGATCTAGGAGTTCTCGACTTGGTGAAAAGATGAACGGAGATATAAAATTGAGTAATCTCTGGGGTAAAGTTGCTACAGTCTTGAGAAAGATCAAATGTAATATGGATAGACAAAGAAAAATGTGACTATAGATAAATAAATGTGTGACTGAGGATAAAATTCGAGACTGCACATTGATGTTCTAGAATTGCTTTTAAGTTTGTATCTTTAAACTATGAAACTTGAAATTGCCATTCTTATAAACTTCATATGAAATGATATTTTATGCTGACTTAAATGGCATAAAAACTATTATATTGTAACTCTCAGAACATGCTATTTTTATAAGTTTTCTATACATCTTAAGGAATCAGCTCCTACAGGAACTCTTGAAGAATTATCAGTCAGAGCAAGTATTACAAAAACAGAAACAGAGTAGTTGCAAAAGGAAACATCTTACTCTGTTCTTCAGATATGTTCTGTATACCATAAAATAATATAATCAGTAAATGTTTAACAAACATTATATATGCCAAAACTACCAATTATTATGGACACATTTATGACAAAATTGGATATGTCATATGTACAATAAAGTAAGATACTGTAGTTTTCACTGAGATCATATGACATTGGAGTTGCTAGGCAAAAAGCTGACATCTCTGGCATAACTGCTACTTAAACATCCCAGAGCTCATAATGATAATGTTTATGGTCTTTGATGAGCTGTCAATGGCTTCACTTCTGCTGATCTCAAATCAAGTGAAACATGCCGAGAAAGTATCACCAGCAATACCATAAGAGATGTGACCAATTGAGTAAGGGAAGAATTACATAGCACACAGTAAACAGAAAGCAATAAATTACATGTGAGATCAATTCAAAATATTTCATATCAAGATCAGGTTATTTGTTTATAACTGAAGTACTGAGGAATTGAGAATATGAGTATTCAAAACAGAATTATGAAAGACTATGCAAGATTTGCTTTATAAAATGAAGCATTAATTGGTAGGGAATTGTTATACAGTAATGACCTTTTAAGATAGTCAGTAGACAAGATTATTACAAGAGGAGAATATATAGTCAGGTTTAAAAGTGTTCATAATCATGAAATGTTGATAATTATTTTGCCTTTAAAATTATGATTGAAGAAATCCAATAGATTGACCATAACCATATATTCTAAAATGGCTATCTTTAAAAATACTCCTAAAATATCATGAGAATTTACAATATTTATTTTGGTGATTATCATTCACAATGTGTTATTAATTAACTAAAATGTGAATTTCAAAGAAGAATACTCTTCATTCTTTCCTAAGATCATATAGCAAGCCACGGTTTTAGTATATAGGCCACAAGTGCAAAACAGCAAATAGTATTGTCATATAATAAGAAAGTACAACCTAAGATTGTATTTTTTAAAATAAGAATCAAGATTTATGTGTTATTTAACAAAATAGTCTAATTTGAGATATAAATCATGTATTTATGATTCTAATCATGTATTAGAAACTGAAAACCATATAAAAACAAATACTACATTTTGAGAGTTTAGAAATATCAGTTGAATTCCCCCTGAAACACAATTATAAATTTTCATGTTTGCAGTTATTTTTCTAAGAATCAGAGACATCATCAGGATAAGGCAAAAGAGATTGTAAAACAAAGATGAAAGTTTACTAGTATTTAAGGAGTAATAACCAGCCTAAGCTTTGAAATCATGATACTGGTGCTTTTATTAATATTGATCAGGTTAATGCAATTACTTATTTCCTTTATGAAACTGCCTTCAAGCTCATAACATGTGATCTTAATTTCAGAAGTAAAATGCAACTGTGTTAATCATTGGGCATATAGTCATTTGCAATATTTACTAGCTTATCAATTTGTGGCTTTGTTTAAGATTGTTTTGATGCTGGAGAGATGGTTCAATGCTTAAGAGCACTTATTGTTATCGCAGAGGTTCCAAGTTCAGTTCTCAGACTCATATCAGGTGGCGTACAATGATCCCTAACTCCAGTTTAAGGGTATTTGGGGCTCTTTTCTAGCCTCTGCAGGCACTGCCCAAATATACTACCCATAGGTGTTTGCAAGAAAGCATGTATACATCATTTTCCAAATCTATTTTTAAGAATAGTTTTATATAGCTTCAAACTCTGCAATATAGTAGCTGGTTTACTAAGATATATCCACTGGTATAATAGTGGCATGAATCTTATGGACATCACAAAGCATTTTCTGGTTGGATTTTAAGTACCTTATAATAGAAGTAACTCATGCCCAGTACTATAAAATAGTACAAAAATTACATGACTAGCTGTACCCTAGGCCCTAGGGAGTTGGGAACACCTGCAACTATGATTCTTTTAAATGGACATACTTTTCAACTGCCATATACATTTTATATCTGGACCCACTGATGAGTGCCTCTCTAAGTCCTCATTACACAAGCGTTGTGTTTTCTTACAAGAATGGTAATTAATAAAGAACCTGAAAACTGGACAGTGTTGAGCAAATAAGAGACTATAGAGGTTCAATGGACTTCTGAAAACTAAAAAAAACTCTCTATAATAGATCAAATTAATTTGTATCATGAGATACACTAATTTAATTTTATATACTTTTGACCAGTCTAAATATTTGAAAAAAATTGTACATTTACTGTTAAGACTATATATTTTATTTAATAATTATAAATTTTGGAATAAATGTTTATGTAATTAATTGATCCATTTTATACTTCATTACTCTCTCTCCCATCCCCATCCTTCTCATACTGGAATGTTTCTTATTTTTATTCTTTTATCACTGTGGAATAAATTTTGTTTAATTATATTTGTGTGTGTGTGTGTTTTTCTCATCCCTTCCTTTCCCTTATCTCCCTCCATTTCCCTTTCCTCTTCACATCTCCTTTTTAAATTGGGAGCTTGCTCCAATAACTAGACTGTTACCAATTTTCTAGAATCAAGGGATCCTTTCACCTTGAACCCTCAAATAGCTAACATCATAGGTGTGCATTGACATACTTGATTTTTGGTCTTGTAAAGTAGAGATTCTTGTTATGTAGTTCAGGGGCTCATTATTTATCCTACAAGAACTGTACTGAAACTCATTATGCAAGACTTCTAGACAAATCACACTCCTGATTTCATGCATTCTTTTTCTGTGTGACTTTTTGCTTTAATTAGGCTTTCTTGTCTAAGCATGGCAGTGGGTCCTTGCTTGAGCAAGGATATTTTTCCCCTGGTTATTCCACTGAGAAAAATGACAGTCTCTTCCCTATAACTGTCAATTTCCAATAGTTCTTCAGGATGAAATGGTGAGACTTCCAATTTTTTCTGTGTCTTGTGTGGCTTACTTTACCTGTGAATTCATGAGTACAGAAGATTTGTCATATCATTAAGATATAGTTTACTATACATCTTCCCAACCTCTAGCTTTTATCTTCTCTCCACTTCCTCTTCTGCGATATTCTTGAGTCTTTCATGGGGTGACAAAGCTGCCATTTAAAGACAGAGTTCTCTAGCATCACTTATTCTCAGCATTTTTGCTAGTTGTAGGTTCTTGCATGTTTTTACTTCCATAGACTACAGTAAGAAGCTAACCCAATGAAGACTGTGAGCAGCACTACCTTATTGTAACGACATATGTATTTAGAAGTTTTTAACAAAGTATTAGTATCCCTTCGTTGTCAATGACTTTTTATATTAACAGATTTATAGAAACAGCCATGAGTTCTTTTCTATGGATAGAAGCTCAAATCAAATCATAAGCAGTTTGTCATCCCCCATAACAGTCATGCCACTATTGCACTAGAAGGTACAGCATACCTGTTTGTTAACGTAGTTTGTAGAATTTACAACCAGGTAAGGTTGATGGTTACTGTTTTGTTCAACAGCCTATGTAACCCTTTCTAGGACTATGAAGGGTAGCAGGTAGGTAATAATTTTAAGGCTTATATACAGCATGATTTTTATATGTTCTTTGAACTGAGTATGATGTTTCTTTAACAATAGGGTCTTGCCATCAGCTTCTGATATGTAAGCAAGAGTCATAGCAATAGCCTACAAAATGGAATATCTTGAAATATGCTTATTAAAATTTCAAGAGACCATTAGTTTACATATGAAAGTTTTGAAATAGCATCGTTTTTATTACCGCTAATTTCAGGAAATATTTGATATAGACGTTAAATATGTGTTTTATTTTTTACATTGTAAAATTTTTTAAAATGACTTTTTCACATATTTTTCAGGTACAATACCCTTCACTCATTTAAGGTTTATAGCAGTGTTAATAGATTCATAGAAACATGCAATCTTTGTCACACCCACTTTAGGTTTTCATTACTTCATAAAAACCTGATGCCATAATCTTGCATCTCAATTACCACATTCCCCTGTCCTATGCAAATATTACTTCCTGCCCCAAATATTTACTTATTCTGAGCACCTCAAATGAATCAAATCATCTAACATGTAATGCTTTATGAGTGGTCTCTTTTGCTTTACATAATGTTTGAAATGTTCATAGTAATAATTGAATACTATTTAACCAGATACGTTGCCAGCAAATGTAGAATACTTAAGATATTTCCAGATTATCTTTTGTGACTCAAAGTTTACATCATAAAGCCTCACAAAGTACACAGATCAACTCCAAATTAACCTGTCATGAAACTGTGATTCAGCTTCAGGTAAAAGGATAAAAAGCAGACCAACAGAAAATCAGTAAACTGATGGAAATTCTAAAATGGCCAGCTATAACAAGACTTGTATAAAGAATAAACAAACCCCTTTTTAAAAAATGTAGTCTATGTGTAAAGAAAGTACATATGAAATGAATTAAATTATAACAAATCTCTTCAGTGATAGGGAAGTTGTAAAAATCTAAAACTGGCAATAACAAAATAAATACAAATGGAATATTTTTTATGTTTTTCTTTTTTCATTGTTTTTATTTGTTTTCTTTTGTTTTTACAGTACTGGTTCCCTCTGTAGCTCTGGAGCTTGTCCTGAAACTAGATCGTGTAGACCAGGCTGGCCTCAAACTATTTTCCATGTATGACTGTTTGCCTTCATATATGTATGTATGTGGAAAATGGGCATGTTTGTAGTTGTGGTATAATTTGGTAATTCAAATTTAACTAGAGATGTATAAGCACTTTTTGCTTATACAGCGGACCAGTGGTTAGTTCCTAGTTCCTGTACCAGTGCTTCAGAGCTGTCTGTATCTTAGTTCCAGGGTATCCATCACCCTCTTCTAACTTTCATGGGTACCTGCACACATATGGTATTCAAAATGCCCTCATGTACACATATAACATGAAATTAAATATTTATTGATTTAAAGAAATCTTTTTAAAATGCCAATTAGGAAATGTCAACTAGATCTCATGCAAATAAAAGTTATGAGATTCATAATGTTCTGAAATGATGAAGATGTAAAAGAATTTCTTACTAATGTAACCGTACAAGAAAGGTTAGAAACACTTAAGTCTAGAAATTGGCCAATGGAAACAACAAAGTGTTTAGGACTTAGAAATTGATAATTTCTTTCAGACAAAATCATTTAAAGCAAAGTTAATTGTGTATATTTATAACAAATATTCTGCTTTAATTTTTTGCATTTTTTGTTTTTCTGCTGTCTTTTTTGAATAGAAGATAATAACACAATGTACATATATAAATATATTTATATAATATAACACAACATACGAGAAAAATTAAAATTTGAATATCTACTACAAATTTCACAAACTGACATTAAAGTAATATTATATATAAAATCTATAAACTATGTATTTGTGCTTACAGAAAATGCAGTGTTTACTATGAAACACTCTAAGCTGTCCTGTAAAATAATCTTCTCTGAGTTTTCATATAGTAAACTACTACTGCATAGCATGTTTCTGAATATAAACAGAAACTAAATGATAATCATTACAAAGAGTAATGATGGTCCATTGAAGTAAACTGGTTTATCTTAGTATACAGAAAATGTTCATTTAAAAGTATTTAAAAACCAAAATATAAGCATTTTGAATTGAATTAATGAGAGTAAAATAGTAATAAAATGAAAGAAAAGCAAGATTTTAAAAAATTATGAGGCCTAAATACTTATACTTGAATTGGAAAATGGTCCAAATTCAATAAGTCAATAGTAATTCTTGTGTAACTGGAGGAAAACAAACACTGTGAAAACAAATAAAATAGGAAAACTTAAAGGCAAATCAATTATTGAAAACACTAGCAAAAATAGTAGACAGCCCAAAAGATTGAATAAAACACACAGAAAGAAACACTAAAAAAGTAAGAAGAGATGTTACTATCAAGCACACTACTAACACAAATGTTACTAAATATAAAACATTTATTCAAATACCAAAACAAATTAGAAAGAAAGGTCAAATTAATGAGAAAAATTAGTTACCAAATTTTAATTAACATAAATGAAGACAATCCATAAAGATGTATTAAATTAAAGCATAATATTTAATTCACAATTTGCTCAAAATGTATTTTTGGGCACAGACTTTTTATGTAATGAGTAATATCGAATGCTACAACAGGAGAAGTACTGATGTATACTAATTCAGAATGTAGACAAAAGATTCTTCAAAGTTATTCAGAATGATGTCTATAACATAAAGCTAATACCTGAAAGAATGTATTAAAATGAAGTTACATTAATGGTCATTATTTTATGTAAAAAGATATACAAAATAACTGTTATTAGGTTACATCCAATAAGGTAGAAAATTTGTCATAATACTAGATCAGTTTTTCTTGAGATACACAAACAAAAAAAAAAACTATTAACCTAGGAGAAGGAACAAATGATAGAACCAATAAATTATTACACCAAAGTCTAGGTTGTTTAACCATTGAGTTTATTGGTGTTACTTAAGGGATTATATCTAACTCAATGCCAGCTGCATTATGAAAAGGTCCACCATTGACATGGGCAGTAACTTATAAAAAGTGTCCCGCTGGAGCCCTCTTCTTACAGTGCAGGTATCTCCACCTTCAAAAGTCTTCTCAGCAAGTTTTTACTGCTTAGTTTTGTGAATCTTCTCATTTTTTTGGTTTACTTCACCTTCTAAATTTCTTTAACTTCATTAATTTTTGGAGCATTCTTTTCCTCTCTATGACAGAAAGGTTCATTTCCAAAGAAATAGCTAAGTAGCTGCACAATACAGTGAAGGTTATTAAAATATTTGAGTTGCAGACTAACATTTTTTTAATGTTTTAAGACAATAAATTCAATTAATGTCTAAGTAATGTTTTATTTGAAAATTAATATATATGTATATATGTGTATATATATATATATATTTGTGATAAAGTTAAGCCTTCCAAATACTTAAAAATAGATTAGGATTGTTTTTCAATCTGCTCCAGCTAGTAAGAGGCCTGATTACTTGTAGTAAAACATTGAACAATTTTTCTTTACTATTACACAAGTACAATGTGATCATTCTTCCTAATGTTTTTCTTCAATGACTTATCATACCTACTGAGATAATAATGATATTTAAATAAACTGACTAGTATCTACTAGACAGTAAAAGTATGATGTCACCATAGGAACAAAGTGCACATTTTCTGTCATCAAAACCCCATGAAATTATAAAAGCAGGAATCGGGTAATGGCTAAGTGAACAAAGCACATCCAACTACACGAACATGCATGTGCACATTCATATCATATGTACACATATTCAAATAAATAAGAAGAATAAATGAAAAATTAAAATAAACAGTAAATTTTTAAAGTTCAGGAACACAAGTTTTTGAAAAACAACCAGTTGTATTCATAAGCAGACAAAAAATAAAGAATTTTAAAATTTCACTGCCACCACACCAAGAAATTAATCTTAGGAATGCTTAGAATTTTTTGCTTTAAAAATTCATATTTGTTTTATCATTTTAAATTAGTTATTTTAGAATTTCAGATAATGAGTAGTAATCATATTTCCTCCTCTGCTAATGCCTCTGAGATTTTATCCTTCTTTTCCTACCCACTCAACTTTGTATCATCTTCTTTGGAAAATTCATCAAATCCAATTTGTGCTGAACTTATATTTTTGCAGGTTTGTATTTCACGGGTATACTGTTGACATACAAGGGGCCACATATTTAAAGAATTTTTTCGTTCCCACTCACAGTTGCTACCGATTCACACTGGATCTCCAGCTAGGGGTGGATTCTTCATACTCACCTCTCTTCATGCTGGGATGTTGTCTGGCTTGTGTTTGTGCATGTCCCATGCATGCTGTGAAAAATGCTGTTCAAATGTAAAAATGTTTTGATATTATCAGAAATCAGTTTCCTGTGGCTCTTAGTCAGTTTCTGTGTCCTCTTCTGCAATGATCCTCAAGCGCTAAGAAGAGGGACAATGAATGACACATAAGTGGTACCTAGAATTTAGCATTCAACAGGTGCTTAATCACTGTATCTTAATAAGCTGGGAATTCTATATCAGTTATCATTTACTACAAAATGATTTCTTTTCTAATAAAAGTTTAAGGATGTACCTACAAGTTCATGTGTACGACAATAAATCATTAGGAATCTAATTGATAGTAGGATGATGACAGTTAAAAAATACTAGAATAAAATGAAAATGAACAATTTTGCAAAATCCATGCTACACATGAAGGAAGTCATAAGAGGACCATTTATAATACTTGGTGTCAGCTCAAAAATTTTGACAAAGGTAAAATTCATAACCAAATTTTATTATTGAATTCAGTCTAAAATGAAGAACAAATAAAACCCAAAAAGAATAGACACAAGAAATACTCTATATTGGTTGTGGAATTAATGAGCTAGAAATGAAACAAAAATATACAAGGAATAAATTAAAACAATAATCAATTCTTTAAAAAAAGTTCAGCTAAATTTAACTGAATTAACTGAAAAGATAGAGAACAAAAATTAATAAAATTAGAGATAAAGTATAAATATTTAGACATGTAATATCCTCTTGGTGATTTTTCCTTTTAATGAGTATGTAATGTTCTTTCCTATTTTTATCATTTGTTTTTTTAAGTCTATATTGTCTAGTATTAAAATAACTATATATATTTGCTTCTTTGATCTGTTTGCTTGGATCCATTTGCTTCTACCCTCACCTTGATGATAAAGTTCATATATTGGCTGCAGCCCAAAGGCAGATTCTGTTTTCTAATATCTTTTTATTGAGGAATTGAGACCACTAATATTAAGGGTTATTAATGAACAGTTCTTAATGATTCTTGTCATTTTGTTGTTGAGATGTATATCCTCGTTTCTTAACTTACTGTTTTATTGTCATTATTTATTCCTTGAGTCCTTTCTGATGTAGTTAATCTCTTAAAACTGAAGTTTTCTTCTTAGTTGCTGCTGTAGAAACATATTGATAAATAAAAATTACTTAAATTTGTTCTTATTGTTGAATGCACTTCTTTTCCATTAATTGTGATGGATAATTTTGGTGGGGTTAATAATATGGGCTGGAATTTGTGGTCTTCCAGAGCTCGTAGACTCTTTGGCTTTAAGAGTTTCCATTGAAGTGACAGGTGTTGTTCCTATGAGCCAGACTTTATATGTGACTTTGTCTTTACTTTTGCATTCTTTAATGTCCTTTCTTTGCTCTGTGAATAATGAAATACAAAAGAAAACAGGAAAAAAATGGAAAGAAGAGTAAAGGTCATTTGAAAACCCATATTGTAACCTACTACTGCTCAAGATTTCTAAAATATGCCCACATATTAAGAAAATATAAATGAAGTCTCCAAATTATAGAAAGTAATTATGCAACTAGACATATTATTCCACCAAACAAAACCCCTGCTTACAGAAACAAAGAACATTTTACTGAGTTATTGGCCAAAGGAGTCAATAGACAAAAAATGTTTATTTTTTTCTTTGCAATCTGAGGGTTAGAATCTATTGTAGGAGACAGCAATTAATTATGTCAGCAAGCAAGGGAGAACTCAAGCTTGTGTCTAACTAAACATTTCATCCCTAATGATTGCCATTCACAGTACTGGAAGATACTTTGTAAATATTGAAGGAAAAATATAAGCATTAATATTACTCAGATAGAAGCCCTGCAACCTACAGTACTTACCTGCCTGCACAAATGTCAGAAGAGTAATCAATTACCTTCTAAAATTAGATTTAAGAACTACTTCATGAGATAGAACCCATAACAAACACTCAAGAATCAGAGATGAAATAGGTCATAGGGTAACCTATGAAGTAGGTCTCAGAGTGCAGGTGGGAAGTTCTGGGATGTCGGGGGAGAAGGAAGCATGATCAAAATATATTTCATGAAGAAAAATATAAAAATTTTTAGAAGTAAAATAAAATTTTAGAAAAGTTATGTTTTCTGTATTTTGCATTCTCAAAAGATAATAATAATATTCTTTTTAGGTCTTTGGAATGTATATTTTCACATTATAAGAATTTTATTATTTAATTTAGAAAATTTTGATAAACTATATATTCATCTATGATTTAATCAAAATAAACATGCCTATTGGTCCTATATTCTCATTATGTTATGTTCCATCTATGTAGAAATAAATTAAACATGAAAATGGAGACATTACCACAGATACTAAGGAAATTTCAAGATCTCTAAGAATATGTATTAAAAATTTATAATTAATTTCTATATGTATCAGGACTATAGAAATTAAATAAAAAATAAATTAAATAGACCTGTAATATTTGTAACATGATGGGCCAGGCCTGCTTGTTACAGTTTATGTCCTGCCCAGTTCCCCACAGCTGGCAAGCCCCAAAGAAAATCACACAGAGATCTCTATAAGTTATAAAGCTGATTGGCCCATTAGCTCAGGGTACTTATTAGCTCTTATAGTTTATATTAACCCATTGTTCTTATCTATGCTAGCCACATTGTTCAGTACCTTTCTCAGCAGGGCAACTCACATCATGCTTCTTTGGAGTCTCAGCAGGAGTAGGAGGAATCAACTTCCTCCTTTCCAGAATTCTGTTCTCATTGCATCATTTCTACTTCCTGTCTGGTTTTCCCACCTATAGTTGCTGCCTGGCCAATCAGCATTTATTTAAAACATGATTGACAGAATACAGACAATTCTCCCACACCAACTATTCATTGAGAGAAAAATAATATTTTTTTAACTCTCTCAACTAAAACAAGCACAGGATCAGATGGGTTGAGACGACAACTATCCAGATGCCCAAAGAATATCTAAGACCACTCCACATCAAACTATTTCTCAAAAGATGAAAGTAGCTGGGCGGTGGTAGCGCACGCCTTTAATCCCAGCACTGGGGAGGCAGAGGCAGGCGGATCTCTGGGAGTTCGAGGCCAGCCTGGTCTACAAGAGCTAGTTCCGAGACAGGCACCAAAGCTATAGAGAAACCCTGTCTCGAAAATCCAAAAAAAAAAAAAAAAAATGAAAGTAGAGGGCATTTCTATATTTATCTTATGAAACCAAAATTATCCTGATACTGAGGCAGATAAAGACCTACAGAAAGTAACTTATATATCACTATTTCTTATGAACACATACGAATAAGATTTTTTCAAGGATTATACACTTTTTAATTTTTTATTTTTCCATTCAAATATTTACACATTCTTCTCTCCTCCCAATACCCTCCCTCTTGCCTCCTTCCCCTCCTCCCTGCCCTTCCCTGCTTGAGAGCGGGCAGGGAGCCCTGCCCTGTGGGAGTCCAAGGCCCTCTTCCCTAAAGATAGTTTGTTTTCTTCCTTAAAAAAAATAAATTTATTTTTTTTAAAAGGAAACAACCTATCTTTTTATTATACATACCAATCTAAATTTCTACTCCCTCCACTCCTCCCATTCCCTCCACATATCCTCCCTTCCCACCTCCATCCACTCCTCAGGGAGGTTAAGGCCCATTGCTTTGGGGAAATTCCAAGGCCCTCCCTACTAGATAAGCAAGGTTTACATCCACAGAGAATAGGATCCCAAAATGCCAGCATATGCAGCAGGGATAAATCCTGGTGCCACTGACAGTGGCCCCTCAGTCTGTCCCAGCGACGCAACTGTCAACCACATTCAGAGGAACTAGTTTGGTTTGATTATTCCTTCCAAGTCCCGCTGGAGTTGGTGAGCTCAGGTAGACTGTTTCAGTGACAGAACCTATCATACTCTTGACGTCTTTGCTCATATTTTCATTCCTCCCACTCTTCTACTGGGTTTTGGGAGCTCAGTCCAGTGCTGTCATGTGGGTCTCTGCTTGTTTCCATCAGTGGCTGGATGAAGGTTCTATGGTGGTATTTAAGATATTCATCAGCTGGACTACAGAGCAAGGCCAGTTCGAATACCCTCTCCTCTATTGCTTAGGGTCTTAGTGAGGGTCGTCTTTGTGGAAATCTGGGAATTTCTCTAGAGCCAGATTTCTTACTATCCCCATAATCGTTCCCTCAATCAAGATAACTCTTTTCTTGCTCTCACCTCTGTCCTTCCTCCATCTCAACTATCCCATTCCCTCAAGTTCTCCTCAAACCTCCCCTTCTAACCTCCTTTTTCCATTCCACCCTCCATTCTCCCCAACCATCATGCTGCCAATTTTGTCAGGCAATCTTGTCTATTTCAACTTTCTATGTGTATCTATGTTTTTCTTAGGGTTTAGCTTATTACTTATCTTCTCTAGAATCATGAACTATAGGCTCAATATTCTTTGTTTATAGCTAGTATCTACTTATGAGTGAGTACATACCATATTCTTCTTTTGGGGTCTGGGTTACCTTACTTAGAATAGTGTTTTCTACTTTCATCCATTTAGAAATTTGGGAAACAACCTACCTCAGGATCCAGCAATACCACTCTTGGGTATATACCTGAAAAATGCTCAATCATACTACAAAGACATTTGCTCACCTATGTTCATAGCAGTATTATTTGTAATGACCAGAACCTGGAAACAACCTAGATGTTCCTCAACTGAAGAATGAATAAAGAAAATGTGGCACATTCTCACATTAAAATGCTACTTAGCAGTAAAAAACAATGACATCTTGAGTTTTGCATGAAAAATTTTTAATAAAATACTTGTGAACAAAATTGAAGAACATAGCAAAAAGATTGTCTACCATGATCATATTGTCTTCATCCTAGTGATGCAAGGTTGGGTACATGTATATAAATCGATTAATTACTTCATAAGTAGACTCAAGCAAAAAAACGATATGAAAATTACAATGGATACAGAAAACGTCTTTGAAAAAAGCCTACATCCATTCAGAATAAAAGCACCTGAAGAACCTAGGAAAACAGAAGACATATCTCAACATAATAAAAGCAATTTACATGAAGTCCACTATCTGCATCATATTGAATGTAGAAAAACTGAAAGCATTTCCACCTAAATTTGACTAAGACAAGGATGTTCATTTTTCCCTCTCCATTCAATATAGTAAGTGGAGGTTTAGCTAGAAGGCGAGACAAGTGAAAGAGATAAAAGGGGACAAGAATGGGAAAAGAAGACAGCAAAATATCCTTATTTACAGATGATATGGTTCTGTACATAAAAATGCTCTAAAGGGTCTGCCAGAAGTCACTACAGTTGATATATTCATAAATGTAAGGATGCAAATTAACCCTATGAAATCAGGAATTCTTCTATATGCAAACAAAAAACATACATAGGAAGAAATCAGGAAAAATACCATTCACACAGGATCAACACAATACCTTGGAATAAACATACTCCCAAAAGTGAAAATCTTGTATAGTGAAAATTTTAAGACCATGGAAAACAATGAAAAGTTTTTCTTTAACTCCTCTATTTAAAACAACAGTGTATAGACTAATAAAGTTTAAACAGAGAAAAGAAAACCCAGTATTATCTGTATTGTATCAACATTCTATTACTCAAAATATTTTACCTAGAAATAATTATATAAAGAATTCATATATCAAACAACTTATATTTAAAGTCAAATGTAAGAAATGTGAACAATCTATTAAAATACTAATTTTAAGCTTGAACCAGAACATCTTGTGAAATTATTTTAAAAATTACCCACTACATAAATAAAAATGCAATACATAACAATGCACTACATTTGTGCTCACTGCAATGTCAAAGTTTTGAAAGACAGAGGACAGCCCTATTTATGAGTTATAGATGATGGAATCTGTAATCAGTTTTCGGTGGTGATATAAAACAGCACAATCATTTTTAGAAATTATTTCGCATTTTGTTTATAAAATTAGACATACATATAAGTTATACTCCCTGTAACCAGCATTTATTCATGAAATAAGAAAACATGTTTATAATGATATACAGAATGCTTGAAGCCATTTTACTTATATGACCCAATCATTTGAAATATTGTCATCTTTCCTTTTAAAATACATTAACTGTGATACTGATACATTGGAATAGCATTCAGCAAGTAAAGACCTGTACACACACACACACACACACACACAGAGAGAGAGAGAGGGCAATCAAATATAGTTGAAGTGTACAAAAACTGAAATCATAGCTAGTGAACACAAATGAGGATATGCTAAATTTTCCCATTTACATAAGCATCAAAATAACAAACTATTTCTCTACAGTCTAACTCATAATAGTAGCTACTTTGGGGGTGTGGTATAACTATAAAGATATTTATTTTATATTAATAAAAATATTGGAATTCCATATGTATATTAACACATGGATACATTAATTTTCAATAAGTTTAATGCTATGCATTAAGTTGTGTTTAATATTTTATAATTTTACCTCAAAAGATGTAAATTATTTCTCAGTACAGCTTTGAACTTTAAGTTACTCCCGAGCAGACATGCATTAAATCAACATTCCCAAACCTTGTAGAAATACATGCAAACCTGAGAAAGTTATTAAGCCTAGAATTATTTCAATGTTCCTTTCTCTGTAGCATGTCTATGTCGTAACCTGGTGACCCATCTAGTGGATGTTGGTGATGGGCTTTTAATGGGTGATTTGCTCAGCAGGATCTGCCTTTCCTTGTTTTCTGCCACATGTATACTCAGTAGAGCTCCTTTCGAAAGGGGGGTACTCCTTCCCAGACAACTTAGTCAACCTGTGTTTTGTTCTTGAATTTAAAATCTGTAATTGTGATTAAATACTTATCTGTTCCCAAATCACTGAGTCTGAAATTTTTGTTATATTGTCACAAAGAGCCAAATAACCTAGCTGTCCTTGTGTTTCTTATCCCCTGAAAGAACAGAAAAAGGAAGTAGGAAATCTCTGGCACCAGAAGTGACAGGGGGATTATGGGTAATATCGCCATTCTTTGTTGAGTGAATATATTGAAAATGACAAAAGCCTCATTTCTTCCAAAGCATAGAACAAAAAAATCTACCCTAATGAGAGACTTTCACATGAGACCTAAGAAGAACTTGTGGACATACCTGAGCCCTGGGCAGTTTTGAAGAAGCTTTTAGAAATCTCAGTTTCAGAAACTCTTAGCTAAAAAAGACTTTTTCACATACTTAAGATGTCATTTTCCATATAAATTCTACAATTTCTCAATATTCCTCACACTTCCATGAAAGTGACTACCTAGGGATAAATAAATGTAGAAACATAAAGCATTAAAGCATTTTGTGGCTCCAAAATGTTCTAAGCAATAAATCACACAGTAGAAAAAAGACAAGCGAATTTTATGCTGGTGCATAGGTAGATTATGTGTCCCTTAAGCCTGAAGTGACAAAGTAGAAATGAATCGCTCCATGTTTAGAAATATATCAAGTAAAACTCTATAAGGGCTTACAATGTGGAAGAAATATTCTTTTTAAATGTCAAAATATACAAATATTCATAGCGTGGATATTTTTACCAACATTTTAACTCACTACCTACCTTAGGTTATAAGAGTGAAACACTGCATGGTGTTCATTCCCATGAATATGATATTAACATAGATTGAAAAAGTTTTCAAGATGAAAATTGTCTAGCATATAAAAACTCTTCACAACAGCCCATTCTTTTCTACATGGCTTGTACACCTAAAATTTGTGAGCTTGGTTGTTTGCATTTAAAAGAAATGAACAATTCCAGGAAAGGATGGGGAAAATGCATAGAAAGTTATGTGTCAATACAAGAGGGAGAGATTTTTAAAATGGGATGACCAGTAATTTATTGTATTAGAACTGACACGGTAGTAAGAAAGGATATAATTGTACAAATAAAAACAAGTATGTTATGATGAGCAGGATATGCTGCCTTTGTTAGAGATTAGTTCCCACAAAGGAAGAAGAAGCTCTGCTGGCACAGGAGGAACTGCCATTTAGACCTTAAGACATTCAGGTGTTTGTAACACTTTGTGTCTCACAAGGGAAGCACATGGTCATTCATGTATATACATTTTCTAGCTTTCCTGCCTAGTATTCTTCAATGAGACTCTTGCTTTAAGAATGATGTGTCTTTCTATATGAAGTTGATTATTGTTCTTTCAAGGTCTGTGAAGAATTGTGTTGGGATTTTGATGGGGATTGCATTGAATCTGCAAATTGCTTTTGGTGGGACTGCCATTTTTTACATTTGATCCTACCTATTTTCAAATGCATGGGCACAGGAGACCACTTCCTAAATATAACCCCAGTAGCACAGACACTGAGAACAACAATAAATAAATGGGACCTCCTGAAACTGAATTAGGTTCTGCAAAGAAAAGGATACAGTCAATAAAACATAAGGGCAGTGTACTGAAAAGATCTTCACCAACCCCACATCAGACAAAGGGCTGATCTTCAAAATATATAAAGAACTCAAGAAATTCAACATTAAAATTCTAAATAACCCAATTAAAAGGGGGTACTGAACTAAACATAGGATTCTCAACAGAAGAATTTCCAATGGCCAAAAGATAATTAAGGAAATGTTGAACATCCTTAGCCATCAGGGAAATGCAAATCAAAACAACTTACACCTTACACCTGTTAGAATGACTAAGATAAAAGACACCCATTATAGCTTATGTTGGAGAGGCTGTGCAGTAAGGGGAACAGTCATCCATTGGTAGGGGGACTACAAACTTGTAAAACCACTTTGGAAATCAGTATGGCGGTTTCTCAGGAAATTGGGAGTCAACCTACCTCAGGATCTAGCAATACCACTCTTGGGCATATACCCAAAGGATGCTCAATCATACTACATCAGCATTTGTTCAACTATGTTCATAGCAGCATTATTTGTAATAGCCAGAATTTGGAAACAACCTAGATGCCCCTCAACCAAAGAATGGATAAAAAAGTGGCACATTTGCACATTAAAGTACCATATTGAGCAGAAAAAAAATGATATCTTGAATTTTGCATGCAAATGGATGAAATTAGAAAACGCTATCCTAAGTGAGGTAACACAGACCCCAAAAGATGAATATGGTATGTACTCACTCATAAGTGGATACTAGCTATAAACAAAGGATATTGAGCCTATAGTTCATGATCTTAGAGAAGCTAAGTAATAAGATAAACCCAAAGAAAAATATATATAGAACTACCTAAAAATTAGAAACAGACAAAATTGCCTGATAAAATTGAGAGCATGGGAGTAGGGGGAGAAGGGAGGGTAGAAAAAGAAGAGGAGGGGTGAAGAGGAGGGGTGAGAAGAACTTGAAGAAATGGGATATTCAAGATGGAGGAAGGACAGAGATGAGAACTAGGAAGGAGATATCTTGATTTAGAGAGCCATTATAGGGTTAGCAGAAACCTGGCTCCAGAGATATTCCCAGGAATCCACAAGGATGACCCCGGCTAAGACCCTAAGCAATAGAGGAGAGGGGGCCCGATCTAGACTTGCCCTTAGTCAGACTGATGAATATCTTTAATATTACCATAGAGCCTTCATCCATCAACTGATGGAAATAGAGGCGGAGACCCACAGTGGACCACTGGGCTAAGCTTCCAAAGTCCAGCTGAAGAGTAGAGGGAGAGAGAATATGAGGAAAGAGTTCAAGACCATGAGGGGTTCAACCCCTGAAACAGTCTACCTGAGCTAATTGGAGCTCACCAACTCCAGCTGAACTTGGAAGGAAGAAACATAGGACCAAACTAGTCCCTCTGAATGTGGTTGACAGTTGAATTGCTGGGGCAGACTGAGCGGCCACTGGCAATGGCACCAGGATTCATCCCTACTGCATGCACTGGCTTTTGGGGATCCTATTCTCTTTGGAGTATACCTTGCTCATCCTAGAGATAGTAGGGAGGACCTTGGACCTTCCCCAAATCAATGTGCTTTACCCTCTTTGAGGAGTGAATGGGGGTGAGGTAGGAGGGTGTGTGGAGATAATGAGAGGCATGGAGGAAGTGGGAACTTGGTTTGGTATTATTTAAAATCTAATACATTAAAGAAAAGCATGATGTGTCTTTATGGGTCTATGGATTGTAGAATGACTACCCTTTATTTTATAGTTAATATCCCCTTAAAAGTGAGTATAGGCTCACTTTTATATGACTTTTTGTCATATGAGGTCTAGGCTATTGTACTCAGGATGAATCCTTCTAGTTCAATCTGTTTTTCAACAAATTGCATGTTATCATTTTTTTAACAGATGGAGTAATACTCTATTCTGTAAATGTACCACAATTTTTAGAAATCCATTCTTAGTTGTTTTCCAATATCTAGCCATTATGGATATAGCAGCTATGAACATAGTTGAGCAAGTGTCCTTGCAGTAGGATGGAGCATCTTTTGATTATATGCCCAGGAGTGGTATTGTTGAGTCTTGATGTAGATTAATTCCCAATTTTCTGAGGAAACTCTGTATTGATTTCCAAAGTGGCTGTACAAGTTTGTATTCGCATCATCAACAGAGGAGTGTTATCCTTACTCTATATCCTTGCCAGCACGAGCTGTCACTGTGTGTTAGATCTTAAGCATTTTGACAGAAGTAAAATAAAATCTCAAAGTTGTTTTGATTTTGATTTCTTTGATGACTAAGGCTATTGAACATTTCTTCAGGTGTTTCTCAGTCATTTGAGATTCCTCTGTTGAAAATTATATATAGATCTACACCCCATTTTTAAATTGGATTATTTGGTGTGTTGATGCTTTGCTTCTTGAATTCTTTATAGATTTTGGATATTAGTCCTCTGTTAGATGTCGAGTTGGTGAGATTCTTTTCCCATTTTGTAGGCTGCCTTTTTGTCCCATGGTAGTGTCCATTGCTTTCCAGAATCTTTTCAGATTCCTGAGGTACCATTTATCAATTGTTGATCTTCATGTACCTGTGCTATTGGTATTCTGTTTAGGTAGTTTTCTCCTGTGCCAATAAACTCAATGCTATTTCCTACTTTCTTTTCTATCAGATTCAGTGTTTATGGTTTTAGGTTGGGCCTTTGATCCAAATGCGATATGGAATTCCTCTCTGTTTGTTCTTACTGTACTTTATCACCATTGGTTATTAAATGAGCTGTTTGGGCCAATGGCAGGAAATACGAACAGAGATATATAGAGAGAATAGGCAGAGTCAAGGAGATGCCTTGTAGTTGCTGAAGGAGAAAGACTCACCATAGAATCTTCATCTGGAGATGGATGGAGATAGAGACAGAGACCCACATTGGATCACCGGACTGAGCTCCCAAGGTCCAAATGAGGAGCAAAAGGAGGGAGAACATGAGCAAGGAAGTCAGGACCATGAGGGGTGCACCCACCCACTGAGACAGTGGGGCTGAACTATTGGGAGTTCACCAAGGCCAGCTGGATTGGGACTGAAAAAGCATGGGAAAAAACCGGAATCTCTGAACATGGCAGACAATGAGGGCTGCTGAGAAGCCAAGGACAATGGCACTGGTATTTGATCCTACTGCATGTACTGGCTTTGTGGGAGCCTAGCCTGTTTGGATGCTCTCCTTCCTAGACCTGGACGGAGGGGAATGACCTTGGACTTCCCACAGGGCAGGAAACCCTGACTGCTCTCTGGACTGGAGAGGGAGGGGGAGAGGAGTGGGGGGAGGGGGGAAAATGGGAGGTGGGGAGGAGGAGGAAATATATGAGAAAGACTCAAGCTGCCAGCCAGAACTTACTGGTAGGTCACAACCTCGTGGTGATTCATGATGATTAATAGAAATGGGTTAATTTAAGATGTAAGAGTTAGCTATAAATTAGCATAAGCTATTGGCCAAACAATGTTGTAATTAATATAGTTTCTATATTCAGGTTGGACAGCTGGGAAACAAAATGAGCAGTCTCTACCTACACACATGGACTTTAGTTTTGTGCAGGATGACAGATAGGAATCTCTTTATTTATTTATTTATTTATTTATTTATTTATTTATTTATTTATTAAAGATTTCTGCCTCCTCCCTGCCACCGCCTCCCATTTCCCTCCCCCTCCCCCATCAAGTCTCCCTCCCTCCTTAGCCCAAAGAACAATCAGCATTCCCTGCTCTGTGGGCAGTCCAGGGACCACCCACCTCCATCCAGGTCTAGTAAGGTGAGCATCCAAACTGCCTAGGCTCCCACAAAGCCAGTCCTTTGCATTATTCTAAATGCAGTCATACAGTTAGACCAGCACCATTTATTGAAGAAGCTCTCTTTTTTTCCATTGCATATTTCTGGCTTTTTATAAAAAAATCAGGTTTCCATAGGTATGTGGATCTGCATCTGGACCTACAGTTCAGTTACTTTGATCAGTGTGGCTGTTTTTATATAAGCTAAAAATAAATTTTTAAGCAAAAAAGAAAAAGAAAGTGATATTCTCATCTACCAAAATAACATTTAATTGATTGATATGTCACTTCTAAGTTTATATTATAGCAAGACTGAAAATATTATTGCTTAGGAAGCAACCACCACCTTCACATGTTAGTACTTAACAGAATATAGATTTTCATTTTTGTTTTCTTTATTTTGAATATTTTTGAGATATTTAAAATAAGTTATTTATGAATAAGCTAACTTTTTCCATAAAGTTTAGTCATAAATTTGCAAGGTTTGTGTATTTTTGTATAACTGGCATGATAAAGACAACCTAAAGGAAAGTGGAGAAGCTCATGCCCTGTGTTAATGTCTTCATTAACTCCATTCTTCTAAGTATCACCACCTAGTATCATGTTTTCTGTAATTATGTAGAATGAATAAAGCATAAAGTGAAATATTTGGAATGACAAATGGACTAGTTAGGGAAAGGAATAAAAGAGAGGGTAATTAATGGTGTTTGATCACGATGAAAGTAAAATAGGTATGATGTTGTATAATAAAACTCATGGTTCTACATGTTAAGTGAAAATCAAACTTCTGAAAAAAGACAAAAGAAAAACAAAAAGTATTCAATCTAGAATTGCCATAGCATTCTAATATCTTTGGCTTGTACTAAACATAATTTATTTAAAATATTGGTTTCAAAATAACAAACAAAAACAAAATGGTCTTTTATCTAATTGTCAATACCCAAGGAATGACCTTGAATTCAATGTTTGATTAGATTCTGTTTAAAGGTTTCTCCAAGCAACTCTCACAATGTTGAGTGTCCTCTAAACAGAATCTCTGTATTCCACACTTTCTTCATCCATTCTTTCATTGAAGAACATCTAGGTTGTTTCCAGGTTCTGGCTATTACAAATAACGCTGCTATGAACATAGTTGAACAAATGCCCTTGTCATATGATCGGGCATCTCTTGGGTATATTCCCAAGAGTGGCATTGCTGGGTCCAGGGGTAGGTTGATCCCAAATTTCCTGAGAAACCGCTACACTGATTTCCAAAGTGGTTGCACATGTTTGCATTCCCACCAGCAATGGATGAGGGTACCCCTTCCTCCACAACCTCTCCAGCAAAGGCTATCATTGGTGTTTTTGATTTTAGCCATTCTGACAGGTGTAAGATGATATCTCAAAGTTGTTTTGATTTGCATTTCCCTGATCGCTAAGGAGAATGAGCATGACCTTAAGTGTCTTTTGGCCATTTGAACTTCTTCTGTTGAGAATTCTCTGTTCAGATCAGTGCCCCCTTTTTTAATTGGGTTAATTAGCATTTTAAAGTCTAGTTTCTTGAGTTCTTTATATATTTTGGAGATCAGATCTTTGTCTGTTGCGGGGTTGGTGAAGATCTTCTCCCAGTCAGTGGGTTGCCTTTTTGTCTTAGTGATAGTGTCCTTTGCTTTACAGAAGCTTCTCAGTCTCTGAATGTCCTTTGTTCCGACCTCTCTTTTCAAGGAAATTTTTACTGGTAACAGTGTTGGAATAGAGAAAGGGTATCTTTTACCACACCAATGGGTTTATTAATATGCACTCTTCATGTTGAAATATCTCACATCCCTAAGCTATTGTTATTTTTTTCCTAAAATGTCTGCCACTGCTCATGTAGACGTAATCAAAATTCATTTGTATTGTGTCAGTGGTAACATGCTCTTTGACATAATATTCTTAAGAAGTCCTTTATCTGTGTCGACTTTTTTTCGATTGGTTTTTATAACTATTCCTGCCTCAAACTGTGGTGAGTAATCTGGTAAGTGTAGGAGTTATATGGTCTTAGATCTGTTATAGTTCTTTTTAGATTGGCAATGATGATATAATGCTGGGGAAAAAAATCTCTCCAAAGTACAAAGGATAGATTTTAAGAGTGTAGATCAGTGATAGAGTTTGGTATTTATGAAAGGAAGAAAAAAAAAACAGTAAGATATCTTGTGATGAGGAGGCATGTTATTAGAATAAGTAGTAACAAAGTAGAAGGGAATTCTCCCATTGTCCTCTACTGGAAAATAGTGTATATTTGGGAGCTGACAAGAAAAGACTAAAAGAATTCTGTCCAAATGGACGCTGGTTTGATCATTGTCCACATCCAATAGTGAAAAGAATGTTAAGGCAGATTATTAAGAAATGAGACCATCAGCTCAACAGCCCCATCTAAAAAGTTCCATGGAAAGTAAATCAGATGTTCAAAAGTTTTACTCTGTTTGCTGTGATAATTTTGCAAAGGAAATATATAGTACTGAGTTAGCAGAAGATATAGTTCAATGATAGGGCATATATTTGAGGACTTAGGTTCACCTTGAAAACAAGAATAAATTCTGAGTGAAACTTGAGCTGTGGTGGTTTGAAAGGAAAGCAAGCCAAAGCCTTCAGTTAGCCACTCAGAATCACTCTCCACAGCTACATCCTCCGTGTCTTTCCCCACTCCTAATTTACTTCAGACAAACATAAAACTGTCAGCGTAAAACATATGTCTTTGCATCAAACAATGTAGAAATAAATCATGCATACTTACTGGACTATTCAGGCCACTACAAAGGGTTGAATAATATCCCTAGAACAAGTCTAAGTAAGACATCCTGGCATTTTTGCATATGTAGACATTTGAAGATAGATGTAATAAAGTTAAGAATCTGCAGATTAGATCACTCTAGATTTATGGTAGGTACTAAATCAAATCACTGAAATCTTATAAGATAAGGAAATGGCTGTTCCAAATCAGAAGAAACCCAGAAACGAAGGTCTTGGGAAGACTGCCTATATCCCCAGAAGCTGGAAATGAGGTATTGGAAGATTAGATTACCACTAAGAACCTTCAGAGGAATATCATCCTTCTTTGTTTTTGTCTTCAGACTTCTGACCCTCTGGTTTACTAGAAAAGATTTGTCTATTGTATTAAGCCATTGAGTATGTGTCCTTTGTTATAACAGACCTGTGAAACTAAATAGTCACTGTGCCTTGTTCACAATAATGATCATTTTTATGATACAACAGAATAAAAGGTGCAGATTGATACTCCATCATTAAAGATGCGGTATGTGCATCATGGTAAACATGAACTCTCAGTCTCCAGTACTCTAGGTCACAATATTTCAGTCCAGTACAACCAGCCAATGCTCTTCACACCACTATGGTCTTGAAAATTAATTTTCACAATAAATTTTGCTACCTTGACAATAATGTGTAATGCATTGATGAAGCCACTCAGCATGAACAGATAGGGCATCCAGCAATGCAGCCAGTTACAGTTAAAGCACTGTTCTGGCTCCCTCACTGTCATTCAGGGATATCTATCAGACGTAGAAGACAGAGTCTTTGCCTAACATCTTAGAAATCCTACTTAGTTGTTGAGTGTGATTATCCTGAGACAGGACTCATCTACTATTCCCAGGAAAGGTTAGAGTGTTAAACAGACCTCCCTTACCAGATCTGTCTTACTGTCTTTGCTAAATTATATTGTAAATCTGTGTCCATTGTACAAAAGTTCACTATCTCTTTTGCTACTGATATTTCTAGTTAAAGTCACTATATAAGGAGAGTCTGAAAAACCTGTTGTCACTCCAAGTTTGTCACACATAACCCTACTCTGTAGCGATCAGTGTTAGGAGAACAGAAATTAGACTTTAGATTCAGCAGCATCCCTAAAGCCTTCTAAAAAAGACAAGGTGCAGCAGAGGAGCCCCCAAGGCAAATGTGGTCTCTTAATTGAACCCTACTGCTTGTTTTGCTGTGATCCTTCAATGTGATTGCCATCCCCATTAACCTCATTGAAATAAACATCTAAAGTAGCAGCCACTAAACCTCAATACAAAATATACATCATCATTTTTATAATTTTCCCCCCCTTTAAGAATCATCCCCTTTAAGAATGCACATTTTACATTCATTATTTGGGGTCAGAGATAGTATCTAGAGTTGGCTTCTAAATAAGGGAGACAATAAAATGAGGACAACTACGTGATGAATTAGCAGTCCTTTGGCTATGTTATTGCATGGAGGTATATTGTATTTCTGAATCTGTATTTTGTTTTCTTGATTGAATAGGAGAAAATAATTTTTTACAAAGAAAAGATAAGTCTCATAAGCCATGTAGTAAGGAACTAGCTCTCCTACTCCCAACCAACATCTGTCTGGGAAATCAGGACCACAACTGCACATTCATGAAGAAATAAATTCTATTAAGACAAGAACAACCTTAAAAGTGAATATTTTCTTTTGGAAGCCAAAAATCAAAGTGGAACCTATTTAGACCTTAAAAGTAGTGAATCTAGATATATTGGACCCAGGCATATAGAAAATAATAATAAAATTTAAAATGCTAAATTTGTGGTAATTTATTAGGGTACAATACAAAAATAAAACAGCATAACTTAATTAAGTCACTGAATGTCATTCAATTTTGTGACAAATTTACCTATGACAATGGACAAAGAATAAACTGGGCTAATTTTCCACTAATTGCCCTTAAGAAGAAAGAGAAGACTTGAATATTCATTTTGCCCGGAGAACTCTAAGAACTGTCAGCAGAAAGTAAGGCAGCAGTGTGCTGTATTTGTGGTCTTAAATGTTCCCTCAAAGCCCAATATTGAAGACATATTCAGAATGTGGTAACACTGGGTGATTCTAAGAAAGTAAACAGAGCTTTCTAGATGGTTCTTTTGTCACTGAAAGCCCAACATTGAAGGGAATATTGGAAAGTGGCTCCTATTTATTCTCTTTCACCCTGCTCATCATAGGACTAGCTTTGCCATGCTACATACCACCTGTTCTAATGTCTTCCTTTATAGAGCCCTCGAATATGGACTTCCCAATATGGACTGAAATGTCTAAAAGAATGAGATAAACCAAACCATTTCTCTTTGAAAGTCAGTTATCTCAGGTGTTACCTAGAAGAACAACAACAAAAACAGCAGCAGCAGCAACAACAACAACAACAAAAGAAAACTGGTGAACACTTGTGACCTGTAACTAACTTCGGTAAAATTTGGGGGTCTCCACAAACACAAATACGCTTTCGGAGGTAGTATGTGATTGTGTGGGATGATAGATTGTGTGTGAAATCTAGTGCTAAAAATATGTCTTCTCTGTGAAACAGTGATATCCAAAGTAATGGCCATAAAAATACTGTACTGCAATCACTTAAGGAAACACCAGTTGTCCAGCAGAGAAAGGAGATATTTTCTAATTTCAGTCACATTCATTTCTTTCTTTCTTTCTTTCTTTCTTTCTTTCTTTCTTTCTTTCATTCATTCTTTCTTTCTTCTTTCCTCATTTTTTTCTTTCCTCTCTTCCTTCCTTCTTCCTTTGTTTTTTTTCTTTCTTTCGGCTTTTGGTTTTTCGAGATGGGGTTTCTTTGTACTTTTGGGGCTGTCCTGGAGCTTTCTCTGAAGACCAGGCTAGCCTCACTGATATTCACCTGTGTCTGCCTCCCAAGTGCTGCGATTATAGGCATATGCCACCACTGCCCAGTTACCATTCATTTCTTAAGGAAGTTTCCCAAGGTGGAAGTGGGAGTCTCACTAATTTATGTACATCTTGTGAATAGTTTTCCATACAATGGAAGTCACTCATGTAGAACAGTTTTTATAAAATCTGTCTCAAAGCAACAAAAGGCTCTGTGATCTAGATACTTTTCTCAAACTTGACACACACTAAAGGAAAAATTATAGATGGCAGAATTGCCTTAGGATTGCCATTTGAGGGCCCAATGAAATCTTCACAACACAATGCCTCATGCTACACCTTGAATACTTTGTCAACTCCAAAAACAAATGCAGAAATGTCAATTAGGTGCAGAGAGTCATTTGGTATTTATAGTTAGACCTTGCTTTTGTCCCCGGCTCATTGGGCTACCAGGAGTCCCTGTTTAGGTGCTGAGGAGTTCCATCTGGATGGGTGCTGAGGAGTTCCATCTGGACAGGAACAGTTTTTGCTTCTACACTGAGGAGATACACTCAGAGAGTCAGTCACAGCAAAGACTGGACCAAGACACCAGGCCTCTCCTGGCTCCATTTGAAGGAAGAGATGGGAAGGCGCCAATGCAAGAATTCCTCCAACAACCTGAAAGGCAACATGACATCACCAGAATCCAGGGATCCCAAAATAAGAAGAATTGTACACCCTATGCCAGAAGAATTAGAAGAAATTGACTCAAAAGTGAATTATATGAAAATAATAGAGGACCTTAAACAGGAGGTGAAAAACTGCCATAAATAATTAGAGATTACAAACAAAAAGGTAGAGAAAATGAACAAATCGCTCAAAGATACCTAAGAAAACCAAGAGAAACAAGAAAAAGCAATCACACAGGTAAGGGAAGCGGTTCAAGACTTGAAGAATAAAATGGAAGTAATGAAGAAAACACAAACCGAGGGAAGGATGGAGATGGAAAATCTGGGTAAATGAACAGGAACTACAGAGACAAGTACTATCAACAGATTACAAGAGTTAGAAGAAAGAATGTCAGACACTGAAGATACCATAGAGAAAATAAACACACTGATTAAAGAAAATAGCAAAACCAACAAATTCTCATCACAAAACATTCAGGAAATCTGGGACACAATAAAAAGACCAAACATAAGAATAATAGGGGTAGAAGAAGGAGAAGAAGTACAGCTCAATGGTCCGGAAAATATATTTAATAAAATTATAGAAGAGAACTTTCCCAACCTAAACAAAGATATTCCTTTGAAGGTTCAAGAAGCATACAGAACACCGAATAGACTGGACCAAAAAAAAAAAATCTCCTCGCCATATAATAATCAAAACACAAAACATACAGAATAAAGAAAAAATATTAAGAGCTGCAAAGGATAAAGGTCAAGTTACTTATAAAGGTAAACCTATCAGACTTATACCTGACTTCTCTACGGAAACCATGAAAGCCAGAAGGTCCTGGATAGATGTACTGCAGAAACTAAGAGAACATGGATGCAAGCCCAGACTACTATACCCAGCCAAGCTTTCGTTCACTATAAATGGAGAAAACAAAATTTTCCAGGATAAAAACAAATTTAAACAATACGTAGCCACAAATCCAGCCTTACAGAAAGTAACAGAAAGAAAATCACAACCCAAGGAGTCCAAAAATGACCACAATAACTCAGACATCTAATGACCCTTCATCAGCACAACTCGAAGAAGGGAAACACACAAATTCTACAACCAAAAAAGAAAAAAATGACCGGAGTTAACAACTGGTCATTAATATCACTTAATATCAATGGACTCAACTCACCTATAAAGAGGCACAGGCTAAGAGATTGGATATGAAAACAGGATCCAACATTCTGATGTTTACAAGAAACACACCTCAACCACAAAGACAGACATCTACTCAGAGTAAAGGCTGGGAAAAGGTTTATCAAGCAAATGCACCTAAGAAACAAGCAGGTGTGGCCATACTAATTTCTAACAAAATTGACTTCAAACTAAAATCAATCAGAAGAGATGGAGAGGGACATTTTTTACTCATAACAGGAATAATTCATCAGGACAAAGTCTCAATCCTGAAAATCTATGCCCCTAATATAAAAGCACCCACTTACGTAAAAGAAACAATACTAAAACTCAAGGCAGTCATCAAACCACACACACTAATAGTAGGAGATTTCAACACTCCTCTCTCACCAATGGACAGGTCAATTAGACAGAAACCTAACAGAGAAATAAGATGATTAAGGGAGGTAATGAATCAAATGGACTTAACAGACATCTATAGATCATTCCACCCAAATAGGAAAGAATATACCTACTTCTCTGCAGCTCATGGAACCTTCTCGAAAATTGACCACATACTCAGTAACAAAGCAAACTTACACAGTTACAAAAAAATATTAGTAACCACCTGTGTCTTATCGGATCACCATGGATTAAAGTTAGAATTCAACAACAATGCTACCCCCAGAAAGCCTACGAACTCATGGAAAATGGACAATCAACTACTGAACCACACCTGGATCAAGGAAGAAATAAAGAAAGAAATTAAAGTCTTTCTTGAATTCAATGAAAATAAAGAAACAACATATTCAAACTTATGGGACACTATGAAAGCAGTGCTAAGAGGAAAGTTCATAGCACTAAGTGCCCACTTAAAGAAAACGGAGAAAGCACACATTGGAGACTTAACAGCCCACCTGAAAGCTCTAGAGAAAAAAAAGAAGCAGACTCACCTAGGAGGAGTAGAAGACTGGAAATAATCAAACTGAGGGCGGAAATCAACAAAATAGAAACACAGAAAACAATCCAAAGAATCAATGAAACGAAAAGCTGGTTCTTGGAGAAAATCAACAAGATTGATAAACCCCTATCCAAACTAATCAAACGGTGGAAAGAAAATACACAAATTAACAACATCAGAAATGAAAAAGGAGACATAACCAAAGACACAGAGCAAATTCAGAAAATCATTAGATCTTACTACAAAAGCTTGTATGCCACAAAACTGGAAAATGAAAAGAAACAGACACTTTTTTAGATAAGTACCATATACCAAAGGTAAACCAGAACCAGGTGAAAAATCTAAATAGACCTGTTAGTCGTGAAGAATTAGAAGTTGTTATAAAAAACCTCCCTACTAAAAAAAGCCCAGGTCAAGACGGTTTCAATGAAGAATTCTAGCAGAACTTCCAAGAAGAACTAATACCTGTACTCCTTAATGTATTTCACTATATAGAAACAGAAAAGTCATTGCCAAATTCCTTTTATGAAGCTACAATTACCCTGATACCAAAACCACACAAAGACTCAACCAAGAAAGAGAATCACAGGCCAATCTCAATCATGAATATTGATGTGAAAATCCTCAATAAAATACTGGCAAACCGAATCCAAGAACACATTAGAAAAATTATCCATTATGATCAAGTAGGCTTCATCCCAGGGATGCAGGGCTGGTTCAACATACGAAAATCTATCAATGTAATCCATCATATAAATAAACTGAAAGAAAAAAACCATATGATCATTTCATTAGATGCTGAAAAATCATTTGACAAAATTCAACATCCCTTTATGATAAAATCTTGGAGAGATTAGGGATACAAGGGTCATACCTAAATATATTAAAAGCTATATACAGAAAGCCGACAGCTAACATCAAATTAAACGGAGAGAAACTCAAAGCCATCCCACTAAAATCAGCAACACGACAAGGCTGGCCACTCTCTCCATACCTATTCAAAATAGTGCTTGAAGTTCTAGCAATAGCAATAAGACAACATAAGGGGATCAAAGAAATTTGAATTAGAAAGGAAGAAATTAAATTTTCATTATTTGCAGATGATATGATAGTGTACATAAGCCATCCGAAAAACTCCAGCAAAGAACTCCTACAGCCTATAAACAACTTTAGTAGCGTGGCAGGATACAAGATCAATTCCAAAAAAAAATCAGTTGCCCTCCTATACAGAAAGGATATGGAAGCAGAGAGGGAAATCAGAGAAGCATCACCTTTCACGATAGCCACAAATAGCATAAAATATCTTGGAGTAACTCTAACCAAGGAAGTGAAGGATCTATTTGACAAGAACTTTAAGTCTTTGAAGAAAGAAATTGAGGAGGAAACCAGAAAATGGAAGGATCTCCCTTGCTCTTGGACTCGGAGGATCAACATAGTGAAAATGGCAATTCTACCAAAGGCAATTTATAGATTCAATGCAATCCCCATCAAGGTCCCATCAAAATTCTTCACAGATTTTGAGAGGACATTAATCAACTTTATATGGAAAAACAAAAAACCCAGGATAGCCAAAACAATCTTATACAATAAAGGAACTTCTGGAGGCATTACCATCCCTGACTTCAAACTCTATTACAGAGCTTCAGTATTGAAAACAGCTTGGTATTGGCACAAAAACAGAGAAGTTGATCAATGGAATAGAGTAGAAGACCCGGATTTTAACCTATAAACCTATAAACACTTGATTTTTGATAAAGGAGCTAAAAATATTCAATGGAAGAAAGAAAGCATCTTCAACAAATGGTGCTGGCAGAACTGTCTGTCAACCTGTAGAAGAATGAAAATAGATCCATATCTATCGCCATGCACAAAACTCAAGTCCAAATGGATTAAAGACCTCAATATCAGTCTGAACACACTGAACCAGATAGAAGAGTAAGTGGGGAGTACTCTACAACATATGGGCACAGGAGATGACTTCCTACGTATATCCCCAGCAGCACAGAAATTAAGGACAACATTGAATAAATGGGACCTCCTGAAACTGAGAAGCTTCTCTAAAGCAAAGCACACTGTCACTAAGACAAAAAGGCAACCCACTGACTGGGAGAAGATCTTCACCAACTCTGCAACTGACAAAGGTCTGATCTCCAAAATATATAAAGAACTCAAGAAACTAGACTTTAAAGTGCTAATTAACCCAAATAAAAAATGGGGCACTGAACTGAACAGAGAATTCTCAACAGAAGAAATTCAAATGGCCAAAAGACACTTAATGTCATGCTCAACCTCCTTGGCGATCAGGGAAATGCAAATTAAAACAACTTTGAGATACCATCTTACACCTGTCAGAATGGCTAAAATCAAAAACAATGATAGCCTTTGCTGGAGAGGTTGTGGAGTAAGGGGCACACTCATCCATTGCTGGTGGGAATGCAAACTTGTGCAACCACTTTGGAAATCAGTGTGGCGATTTCTCAGGAAATTCGGGATCAACTTACCCCAAGATCCAGTAATACCACTCTTGGGAATATACCCAAGAGAGGCCCTATCATATGACAAAAGCATTTGTTCAACTATGTTCATAGCAGCATTATTTGTAATAGCCAGAACCTGAAAACAACCTAGATGCCCTTCAATGGAAGAATGGATGAAGAAAGTATGGAATATATACATATTAGAGCACTACTCAGCAATAAAAAAACAAGGACTTCATGAATTTTGCATGCAAATGGATGGAAATAGAAAACACTATCCTGAGTGAGGTATCACAGACCCAAAAAGATGAACATGGGATGTACTCACTCATATTTGGTTTCTAGCCATAAATAAAGAACATTGAGCATATAATTTGTGATCCTAGAGAAGCTAAATAAGAAGGTGAACCCAAGGAAAAACATATAGTCATCCGCCTGGATATGGGAAGTAGACAAGATTGCTGGGCAAAAACTGGGAACTTGGGGAACCTTCATCTGGTGGTGGATCGAGATAGAGACAGAGACCCAAATTGGAGCACTGGACTGAGCTCTTAAGATTAAAATGAGGAGCAGAAGGAGGGAGAACATGAGCAAGGAAGTCAGGACCACGAGGGGTGTCCCCACCCACTGTGACAGTGGAACTGATCTATTTGGAGCTCACCAAGGCCAGTGGGACTGGGACTGAATAAGCATGGGATTAAACCTGACTTTTTGAATGTGGAGGACAATGAAGGCTGATGAGAAGCCAAGGACAATGGCACTAGGTTTCGATCCTAATACATGAACTGGCTTTGTGGGAGCCTAGTTTGGGTGCTCACCTTCCTGGTCCTGGATAGAAGTGGGAGAACCTTGGACTTCCTGCAGGGTGGGGAATCTGGACTGCTCTTCATTCTCAAGAGGGAGGGGGAAGGGAGTGGAGGGGAGGGGGAGAGGGGGAGGAGTGATGGAGGGGGCAAGGTGTGGAAGGAGGGGAAGAGAAATGGGAAATGGGGAGGAGGCGGAAATTTTTTTTTCAACAACTAAAAAAAATAAACAAAAAAAAAGAAGAACTTAAGGATTTTGTATAAGTCAGTAGATTTAGAGGACATGCAAAATAATGTATCAATAGAAATGACAGGCATACCTACATGGGCCTTGCTCATGTTTCCTTGAAGATTTGTGTGACATTGAAATGACTCAAGGGGCACTAATGGAACCGGGGTTAAGACTTCATGTGTTTAATAAATATCTTGAAGAAAAAGTGAAAAAAAAAAAGATTGCAAACACCAACGACATCAATTATTTTTACACAGAAAAACATTTGAAAACGCTAGATCATAAACCACAGATTATGACTAGGTAAAAGACAAAACTTCAATCCTTTAACATCAGGCCAAATAAAGTAAAAACGGTAAGTTGTCTATCATTTCTGATCCTTGCATGAAGGAACATTAAACTTCTTCAGGGAGCAGGACCCGCCCCTGAGCAGGGCTCCAAAGCTGGCGTGCTCCCTCTGCTGCTGCAGGAGACTCCGCCCTCCGCCAGGAAACCCCGCCCAGCTTCTCCCCGCCCCGCCCCTCTGCCCGCAGATCCCGCCCATCCCCGCCTAAACCCCGCCCAGCTCCTCCCCGCGGGTCCCGCTCAACTCCGCCTCCGCCTGGATCCTGCCCCTGTGGCTAGACCCCGCCCCCGGTCTTTCTCCTTTTGCCGACGGGCTCCAGTCTGGGAAGGAGCCGTAGAATAGTAGTGGCGAATTCTGCATCGAGTTAGTTGGCTGCTGGAGGAGCTGGCTGAGCCGCGGCGACAATGGTGGAGGAGGTCCAGAAGCATTCTGTACACACACTGGTGTTCGGGTCACTGAAGAGGACCCATGACATGTTTGTAGCTGATAATGGAAAACCTGTGCCTTGCCGGGCGGTGGTGGCGCACGCCTTTAATCCCAGCACTCGGGAGGCAGAGGCGGGCGGATCTCTGTGAGTTCGAGACCAGCCTGGTCTACAAGAGCTAGTTCCAGGACAGGCTCCAAAACCACAGAGAAACCCTGTCTCGAAAAACCAAAAAAAAAAAAAAAAAAAAAAAAAAGAAAGAAAACCTGTGCCTTTGGATGAAGAGAGTCACAAGCGGAAGATGGCAATCAAGCTTCGTAATGAGTATGGTCCTGTCTTGCATATGCCCACTTCTAAAGAGAACCTTAAGGAGAAGGGACCTCAGAATACGACAGAGTCACATCCCCATAAACAGTATCCTGCCAATCAAGGACAAGATGTTGAATACCTGGTGACAGGTACCCATCCATACCCGCCAGGATCTGGTGTTGCCCTGACCGCCGACACCAAGGTCCAGAGAATGCCCAGTGAGTTAGCCGTATAGTCCTTAGCTGTGGCGCTGCCGAATCAGGCCAAAGCTGAAGCAAATCATACTGGACCTGCTGGGAGTGAGTACCGACACCCAGCCCACAGTGATGAACTCTATGATCGTGGAGGCCGGCAATACCAAGAACTCTGCATTAATGGCTAAAAAAGCCCCTACAATGACCAAACCCCAGTGGCACCCACCGTGGAAACTTTATAGGGTTATCAGTGGGCATCTTGGCTGGGTTCGGTGCATTGCTGTGGAACCTGGCAATCAGTGGTTCGTTACTGGCTCTGCCGACAGAACTATAAAGATTTGGGACTTGGCTAGTGGCAAATTGAAGCTGTCCTTGACTGGGCACATCAGCACGGTGCGTGGTGTGATCGTGAGCACTAGGAGTCCCTACTTGTTCTCTTGTGGAGAAGACAAGCAAGTGAAGTGCTGGGATCTTGAGTATAACAAGGTTATACGGCACTATCATGGCCATCTAAGTGCAGTGTATGGTCTGGATTTGCATCCAACAATCGACGTCCCGGTGACTTGTAGTCGAGATTCAACTGCACGGATCTGGGACGTGAGGACTAAAGCCAGTGTGCACATGTTGTCCGGACACACAAATGCAGCTGCTACCGTGAGATGCCAGGCTGCAGAACCACAGATTATCACCGGGAGTCACGATACCACAATACGATTATGGGATCTGGTGGCTGGAAAGACAAGAGTGACATTGACGAATCATAAGAAATCTGTCAGGGCTGTGGTCTTACATCCACGACATTACACATTTGCATCTGGGTCTCCAGATAACATAAAGCAGTGGAAGTTCCCTGACGAAGGCTTCATTCAGAATCTCTCCGGTCATAACGCCATCAACACGCTGGCAGTCAATGCCCACGGAGTACTTGTGTCTGGAGCTGACAATGGCACCATGCACCTTTGGGACTGGAGAAATGGCTACAATTTTCAGCGGGTCCATGCAGCCGTCCAGCCTGGGTCTTTGGACAGTGAGTCGGAAAGCCGGTTGCTAACAGCAGAAGCTCACAAAACCATTAAAATTTACAGAGAGGACGTGACCGCGACGGAAGAAATTCACCCAGTCAGCTGGAAACCAGAGATTATCAAGAGGAAGAGATTTTAGTGGGCACTATCTTCATGGCTGTCCCCCTGTTCCTAGCTTGGCGTTGATGCGGAAGTCACTGATGCTTTGTACTTTACAATAAACTGCTCCCTGTGCCCAAATAAAATAAAAAAAATAAAGTTAAACCTTTATGATCTACAGTCTTAGTGGGTGTTTGAATTTGTGATACTTACAGGCATAGTTAGAATAACTGATAGAGGTCTAATCTACCCTACTGCTTGGACATTTGCTACAACTTTAATTAAAAACTCAATGAGAGAATCCAAAAGATTTCTTCTCAATCACTGTGCTCCAGATTAATCAGACAAGGGGACCACTGTTGAATCTGACAAGGGAGAATTATATTGAACTTACGAGATAGGTATTGTTAGGAAACATTTCTAGACATCTAACAACTAGTAATAAAAATGAATCTTTGACTCACACTACCATTCAGGGTTCTGTGGACAGCAATCATAGCTGTTGACAGTGTTTGACTTTGAAGCAGATAACAGGCATGTATATTGTGCACTATGAAACGAGTAGATTTCTTAAACTCTGGTTCCTATCTCATGATGCACATATTTTGGAACAAGTTCGGAAATTGAATAGGATGCTCCCTCATTGTCTCTTAGACTTCAGGGTGAAAGAAAGCAATATGGACATGCTTCTTGCTGATTGAAATGTGATAAACTGTGTTTTTTCTTCTTTTGTTCACGTCCCTGAATCCAGCTGGTGCTGCCAATATTGAATTAGTATAGGGCTGTTCATTGGATAATGGGAAACCACACTCTCAATAAAAGTTATTTTTGCTCCTCAGTACTATCACCTGCCAACAGCATCTCAAAAGGAGTAAGTAGTAGGAACACCTCTCTCATCTATGTAAATATTATGGTTAGCTTTTTCTTATGCTAACAGAGGTCTTGCTAACAATCTTTCTTTTACATTACATAAGGTTTAAGAAAATGTACCTTAATAGAAGAACATTTATTATATAATTTTAAGTATGAAATGTTTTTACTAAGTGAATATAAAATTATTACATTTGCATCTATATCCTAATGCTGATTTTAACCACATTTTTAGAGTTTTTTTTTATTGAATTGTTCTCTATTTAGATTCCTTTTTTGGTTTGTCATAGAAGAATTTCAAATATACAGCTTCTACAATTATCTGTTGACTTCTTGAACTTTGTATTTCAAATTATTATCCATTCAGCATAAATGTAAGAAAAATTTACAAGTTACCAGTTACTTTGAAAGATATTACTCCTACTACTATAAGTTAGAAAAAGTGGCATTAAGGATGTGGTAGAGTGATATAAGCACATGCCAATACTATTCAGAGGAGCACAGAGGTAATTCTATTTTGTTATATACGTTTTCTATAAAATATAGCCTATCAGTGCATTCATGTCTGTCCCATTAATACACTCAGTTTAATAATGCTGGTTGTATCACTTTTCTATGACATATTTAGTTATTATTTTATTTTGAATAAACAGGGGAGTCTCCAAATACAAATAGTATAAGCAATATTGAAATTAGTTCTCTTATTTCTTGTAATCTCAAAGGTAAAATTCTGTTGTAAAATTAGGGATACTGCAGATTTTAGTGGAATTAACTCTAGTAATTTTTTATAAGTACATATATATTTTTTCCTAAAGTCTGAAGAGATGGCTCAGTGGTTAAGAGCACTGCCTGCTCTTCCAAAGGTGTTGAATTTAATTCCCAGCAACCACATGGTGGCTTACAACAGTCTGTAATGAGATCTGATATTCTCTTGAAGAAGGGATCTATCTGGTCAGTCATCCTCGTCAACTTAGGTCATGAAACACAATAGGGACAAGTTCAACAAAACTGTCATTTACTGGCTGCCATGCATGCTTCAGTATTGCCAGGGCATAAAAATTAATTAATTAATTAATAGAATTTGTACCTAAGTGATAATCTTACAATATCTTTTGTACGTTCTTATGAGGCCCGGCGTGTAACTTCCTGAGCCTAACCTGAGTTGGCATGAGGCCTAGTATAACTTCCTGAGCCTAGCTAAAATTTGGAGACCTGCTTCTGGCTACCTAACCTAGACCCACCTCTGCCCAGCCACTGCTAGTCCAGCAGAATATTATTGGACCTTGTTCCTTACTCCATCTCAATCCATCCCAAGTTTCCCCACCCTGTCACAACCCTATATAAGTCCATAATACCATTAAATGAGATCCTGCTTTGACAGACTCCTGACTCAGTGGGTGTGTTTCTCCCTGATGGCGGGGGGGGGGGGGGGGGGGGGGGGGGGGGGGGGGGGGGGGGGGG
>JABTXL010001118.1:5579536-5617036 GCA_025134845.1 Neodon shergylaensis
GTGTGGGGGGGGCTGGGTCGTCAGACACTCACCATCCTGCTCAGCCTTAGGGAAATCCAGCAGGTCTGGCTCTGCCCCCCACTCTTTCTGCCAGAGAACTCAGAAATCTTTAATATAACACTATTATTTATTTACTTATTTTATGTTTTATGCAATATTTGAGATAAAATAATAATATGCAAATGAACATTTTTCATGAAGACATAAGCATTATAGAATTACACCACACTTTTAGAAATGAAACAAAAGAATTATTTAATGGAGTTCATCTTTAGAAACTGACCAATGCTTATTTAGAATATAGCTCAGATTCAAAATTCTTGCCTATCTTGTACAGGGTCTTAGATTTGAGTCCTAGCACTGCAATTAGTTTATTATTAATTATTAAATTAATAATAGAATTAAATACTGAAGTATGTTTAATGAAGTAAACATTTTGAAAGTCATATCATAGTCACAAGTGAGAGGACATAATCGTGTTATTAACTAATTGATTCTCTCAAATTTATCCCTTTCCAGGCTAATTCCTCCTAATGTCTGTATTTATTATAGTTGCTTGCTATTAAAGAGTAGATTTTAGTAAGAACAAATTTGACTAATTCATATAAGATTATTTTATAACATTTATCACATAGAGTTTAGTAGATAATATATAAATTAAATCATGTTCATGAATGTCTTCTTAATATGATTTTAAAATAATATGATGTATTTTCATAGAAAAGTAATATTTGATTCACAATTCCACTTGACATGATTTATTTTTCCTCCTAAAATAGAAAGTGAAAAAAATAATTTTAATTTATGGCCAGAAGTCATTCCTACTTCAGTTGGGAAGTTTGATAAATGTTTCATGGAGGGGTCAGTTTAATCAATTGTACTTTGTGAACTAACTTCATCCAAGTTCATTGTAGAGCCCCACAGAAAAAGAATAAGCAATTCTCATACTTTCTCCTTCTTGTTTTTTTTTTTCTGTTGTTTTTACATATTTGTTTTCCAGGGAGAGGGGGAGGGAGGAAGAGATAGAAAATATAGTGTATAGTGTTGGGGACATGAGAAAGTAGGGATGATTGGGTAGGAGTTGGGAGAGGGGGACCCTCATCAGTATGTATTCTATGTTAATTAATAAAAAAGTAAATTTGGAACTCTGAAATAAGTTTTTCATACTTTCATACATATTGAAAATTTCTCTGAAATTTTGATATCATAGAATTTCCTACGTTTTTACTAATTATTCAATTCTTATCACATTTACATTTTAAGATGAAAGTTTAAGGTCTGGTTGTATAATACTTATTTAATAGATCTGGTTTTTAATTTCTTAAAAACCTTCTGGCAATATACAAATCCTTCAGATCAGATTTGATGAACTGATGTCATGTTCTTTATGTGTGACCCATATCTTAATTTATATTATTTTTAACCATAAATTAATTTACTCAGTACTTAACATTGAAATAAATTTTAGTCAACCGATGGTATTTAGATGAGACATTTTACAGTAATCTGATTTTCTTAAGTTAATGGCATACTTACACTGCCAAAATCTCATATAAAAACATGTGAGATTTGATAATTATGGTAGTGAATTTTCTGAAAACTTGTCTTGAAATTAATTAGAGGAATTTCAAAAAATCATGTGTAGATAATTTCTCTTTGTCTTATTTAAACAAATATGCTTGTTAAGCTATTTAAAATAAAATTATATTCTGGTTCAAACCTGTAAACAATAAAAAAAACTAATGACGTTTGTACACATATTTCTTTCTAACTGATAACAGTTAAAGTAAAGAGGGACTCCTTTTAAATCATCTAGTATAGAGGTCCATTTCACATATAGTATTCTTAGGATTTGTTATTTTGCTACCTTCTTTTGTGTCTTCTAAAAATGTTGCCCATCCAACATCACAAAAATGTAAAACAGTGGTAATAAAAATGAAAAAAAAACAATTGTATTTGTATTGATATTATATATTCATTATTTGTTAAATACAATCTGATTATAATAAAAACAAGAAATTGCTTACTCTCTCAAAATCTGGACAACTATCCTAACATATCCAGAAGTAGATAGTTAACTCAAAACAAATTCAGTGATATGTTTGAGATTTATTTTCATCACGTATTGGCTTGGTAAGGACATTTATTTAATCTAATAATTCTTTTAGTTGTATATTTTGATTTCTGATTTTCTAATTTAACAGTATGTATATGTTTGTGTTTCTCTGCTTTTCTTTATTTTTTTCTGTTTCTTTAGCTTGTTTTTAAATTCTAAAAAGAGAGAGAAAGAAGGCATGGAATTGGAAGGTGGAAGAGGAGATAAGGGAGAGGACACCAGGAGTAGTATATATTATATGAAAAAAGAAGTAACAAGCAGAAAATGTGGAAATGAAGGCAAACCACAGTTACAAAAGGATAAAAAAGTAACCACTGTTAAAGAACATTTAAGATGTCATATTCTGCATGTCGAGACAATGTATGTTATGTATCTTGGGTGCAGCTATATTTACAAAGTCCTAATAAAAAAAGAACATAAAATAGAATATATTTTAAATATATTTTATTAAAATTTTTATACAATATATTTAGTCATGTTCTATACCCTCCAAAATCATTTTTCCAAATTCTTCCAACTTCATGCCTTCTCTCTCTCTGTCTCTCTCTCTCTCTCTGTCTCTGTCTCTCTCTCTCTCTCTCAAGTCCAAACAAACCAAAAGATGAAAAACACCAATTTAAATCATACCAAGATAAAAGACTCAAAAAATTTAATTTTGTGTTCATCAATATATTTTCTTGGCATAGTTCTTATCCTAGAGTATGGTTAATATCCTTTGTGAGATTCCATTAGAGATATTTGATCTTTCCCTTTCCAATCCGGTATCAAGTAAATTTCTGCTATAGGGTGGGACTTTGCTTCTCCCTTCTCCATTCAGGGATTTTGTCTTCATTCACCTTTGGGCAGGTTTTGTGCTGACAGAGACTCCGAGATTTTATGTCACATTAGCCCTGCTGTATGTGCAAGAAGCTATCTAACTGGCATTATCCAAAACCCATATAACGTACACTCTTTCTGTCTCTTCTTCCGAAAAAGATCCTTCAATCTTGAGGGAAGGGGGTTGATTAAGAAAAAAAAACCATTTGGGCTAAGTCCTTCAACGTTTCTTACTCATTATACATTGTCCAGCTGTAAGCATCTGTGTTAATTCTCATCAAGTACAAGAAGAGGCCTCTGTGATGAGGGTTGAATGATTTGCTAACCTATGGGAATAGCAATGTGTCATTATGAGTCATTTTTTTTGCTATGGTCCATTAGCAGATTAATAGTAGTAGGTTTTCCCCTAGGGTCCATGACATATCTAGTCTCAGGTTCTTGGCCACCTAAGAAGTGTCCTAAAATGCATGATCTCAGCAAACTAAAAGACAGAAACAAGATGATCATCATATTAGATGCAGAATGACAAAATTCTTACATCCTTTCATCATATAACTACTGGGAGGATTGATGATACAAGGGACTTACCTCAACATAATAAAAGCAATTCACAGCAAGACAACAGCCAATACCAACCTAAATGGAGCAAAATCAAGACATTTCTACAAAAATGGGAAAAAGACAATGTTACACTCTCTGCCCTCTCCATACCTATTTAATATAATACTTGATGTCTTAGCTTGAACAATAAGAAAATGAAAGAGATAAATGGGATACAAACAGGAAAGGAAAAAAATCAAAATACTCTTGTTTTTAGATATTTTATATATAAAAGACCAAACGTCTCCACTATGATAATTCTTCAACTAGTAGGTACTTTTGGCAAGCTGCAGATTTTAAAATTAACACATAAAAATCAGTAGTTTTCCTATATATTAAAGACACATTATTTGCAACAGAAAATCATTGGATAATTCTAATAATGCATATAAAAATGTTTTATAATAATAATAACAATAAAACTTTAGGTCATTGAATTAAATATGCAATTTGCTTTATATAATTGCTTTTGGCATAAGCAAAATACCACATCATCTAAATATCAATAGAAATTAAATTGGTATAGGTACATGTGCTGCATCTTTTTAATTAAGAAGGATAACTGAGCAAAACTGATAGACCGGATTCATCTATGAAACACTCCCACTCCTAAAGTTCAGGCAACATTGTTGAAGAGGAGCTGAAAAGACAGTAAGAGCCAGGAGTTTGCTGTGAGACTGTGTCTTCATGTCAGAAGTTAACCATAAATTCTTACAAATATAACTGTCTAATAAGAAAAAAAAAGTTGTCAGCAATAGATGTGCCCAAGTGAATGAGGAAAGCCCATGGGTCTTCAAAACTATACAAAGTACTATAGGCAGATAAATGATTCTCAGCATAACAGAAATAGTTTCCTCCAGAAAAGAATATATCAATTGGCTATCTAGCATCAAATGGACAGTTCTGAAAGCATATACATATGAAAACCATTATAAAGACTGAGCAGGTTGCATTTAGGAGTGTGTGTATGTGTGTGTGTGTGTGTATGTGTGTGTGTATTCATGGAGCAACAATTAATACAGAAGTCATAAGTATAAAAGGGAGGAGGGATATAAGAGACTCTTTGAAGGGAGAAAAGTGAAAAAAAATATGTAATTATAATATAATTTAAGAAAACACCATAAAGTAGGAAAGAAAAAAATCCAAATTTATAAAAAGAGAGCTACAGAGAGGCATGTGTAAGGGGTTTCAGATAAGTAAAATAATGTATGATGAAGTGTCATTTGACAACAATCACGAATTTGAACAAGAACAAAAATACAGTGCAATACAAAAGCGTTCAGAAAGACAGATTTTGAATTTTCAAAGTAGAGATAGTGACATTACCTGGGTTATTAAAAATCTCACACACTGTAATCACATCCAGCAACACCCACATTAATGCCTGAGAAGGAGGACTTTACATATCTCATCCTTCAAAATGCACTGTTTATAGAACACTAAGCCTGCTGCATAGCCTAATACAAAGGGAGACTGCTACCCTTCTGACCTGTCTTACAGAAATTGACTTCAGTGGATACATAGTCAGCGGAAGTTTAATGCTATTCATTCAAATTATAAATTGGAGGAAAATAAACTTCATGCTCTATAACTGACAATTGTGGCAATCTTTAAGCTTCTCTTCCTTAGTTTTATACTAAAGCTGATTTTCTGCTTAAAGTTTCATAATTGGGGGATTATTATTGTGGAAAATGAAAAGTATAGTTTGTTGATGAATACATGTTATGACTAATTCAGAAAATTTAATCAAGTACTGCGACGCTATTTCTGGAGAAGACAAACTCCTGCTTAGATTTATCAGGCTTTTTTTCCCCTTTAGATTTTTTGATCCTGCAGTCAACAAATGAATCATTTACTTGGTTTGTGTGTTTGTATTTATAACCAATATAGTGCATTTGTATAATTCCATTCAAAATAATAGTGATGGCTCAAAGAACAATCTATTCAATGAGCAAGGACTGGCAATATAACAGTTAACAACTGGCAAGCATCAAATTTTCTATAGAAAGAAAACATTTTCAAACCACTAATGTACTGAAAAAGAAAGTCACCTATTTTGATTAGACTTTTAAACTGTAAATAATAATAATGACAGGGTTTTACTACAGTACAGGTTTATTGCTCACTTGATCTCTCCAGACAGTTATTTTGCACATGCACATTTATTTCAGCTCTCACTACCATATCTCTCTTGGTAAACATATGCTTCATTTTACCTATCTCCATAATTGTACAGAAAATACTGTCTGACTCCTTCCTCTCCTCTTCCTGCATTTTTTTTCCTTTCTTCGGCTATGACTGTGCTTTGCATTTCACCCCTATTCCTACTACACTCTATTTTCCTTTATTCTCTGTATCAACAATTAGCAAAACTTATGGAACTTTGTATTTTATAAAAGTAATGTAAATAAAGTATAATGAGTTGATTTAATTATTTAACAAATAAACGAATTAAAGATTTGTTCACAATCCATTTTAAGTGATCCCCATTGAAAAATTATCTAAACAAAAATTAAATTGTGTTTTTCCATTTTAATTGTAACACCACAGGCAAGAACTTTTTCTGAATTTGTGTATGGAGGAATCCACCCTCCCTCTTTCTTTCTCTCTCCCTATCTCTTAAGAAATACTGCTGTAAATGTTTTGAGCAAGACCATTTGCTTTTAATTTTAGGCATTAGGATCTGAGAGCACTATGTCACATCATCTTAAATGGCTTTTCATTTGATGGATTAATTGTCTACTGAGCCATAGCTATAGGTTGCATGGTATACTTATTCTGTCAGTTTGTTTTGCCACAATATACTTTGAAAATATATTATAGAAGACAGTTCTTATTTTTCTAAACTTTTTATTCATAAATTCCTAAGTGATTCATTAATTTTTTTAAAAAAATTTCCTCAGTTAGTTGTATTATATTTAATTAGAAATCAGAGAAAGCTGCTTCTCTGTCTTTCAGATTAAAAGAGTTATTGGGATAGATAAGACAAGTATAAATAGGTAGGGAGAGAGATGATAGAAAGAGCAATTGATTATAGATGACACAGACAGAGCTGGGTAGTGGTGGTACACACCTTTAATCCCAGCACTCTGGAGACAGAGGCAGGTGGATCTCTGTGAGTTTGAGGCCAGCCTGGTCTACAAGAGCTAGTTCCAGGACAGGCTCCAAAACTACAGAGACACCCTGTCTCGAAAAACAAAAATAAAAAACAAACAAACAACAACAAAAACTCAGACAGACAGCTAGCTAGCTAGCTAGATTAGATATGTGATAGGTAGATGTTAGACAGATAGATGATAGACAGACAGATAGATAGTAAGCAGAAGCTGCTTGTTCATTCCCAGAATCCATATTATTTGTGGTACTCTTTGGCCATTAGCTTACACGTATTTCTGGCTAATTCTTATATCTTAAATTAACCCATTTCTATTAATCTGTGTGTTGCCACATAGCTGTGGCTTACTGGCATGGTTCCATCTCATGTCTCTCTCTGGCAGGGCTACGTGGCTTCACTGGGCTCCACCTTCTTTCTCCCAGCATTCAGATTAGTTTTCCTGCCCAGCTCTACTCTTCCCTTTCACAGGTCAAAGCAGTTACTTTATTCATTGATCAATGAAAACAACACATAGAAAGAAGGACTTCCCAGACTAATAGATGGTAGTTTATAGATGTCAACAACAGATAGTTGACCTAACAGACAGCAGAAGGAAGATAAACAATAGTAAATATACAAGTAGACATTGACTAAAATGATTGTGAAGACCGAGATTACATTATCTGATAATTGTAGATTTGAGCCCAAAGAAAATTAATGGGATAAGGAGGTAGGATGTGGGGGATTTTCATTTTCAACAGGCTCTCCTAGCATTTAGGAACAGTGACAACATAACAGATTATGTACTTAGAGAAATCAACCAACAGTCCAGAGCTCAGAAATTATACTCCCTCCTATTACTGATTAAAAGCACCACTGGATGTAGTGACACTGTTCCATGGAGAGTATTGAATATATTGGAAGTTACTATTTTTAGATACCATGCAAGTGGAACTATCAACAATAAATCTCCATCTGCATGCTACATTGAAAGCAGAGAGGTGTTTTCAAGAATCAGGAGTGATGCAGTCAGCAGCCAAACTAGTTCCTTTAAGAGTAAAATGCAAAGGGGAAGAAGTAAGCAGGGCCTTGCTTTAAAGAATCAACTCCAATTTGAAATATAAAATGAATTTACTAGGTTATTTCAGTGTTCAACAGATAAAGATATTTCAGTGTATGCTTGATGCAATGTTCAAGCTTAAAACGTGATTACATTTCTTCTTGCTATGCATCCTAAAACCAAGATTTAAAAACACTTACGCAGATTCTTTTGCAGTTCTTATCTTGTTGTTCATTTCTCCATTTAAGATCAAAAGGTGGGATAATTTTCATTTTGTCAATAAAACAGTCACAAGCATATTAGTGGTAAGCACAGACAGTAACACAAACTTGGCATTTTGGTACTCTTCTATAGAGCAAAGTTATTATAATATGCAAGTATCTTTGTATTAACACAGAGCCTTTATGTTTTTCTAAGTAATAAGAATATTTAACAGGGCTGGAGAGATGGCACAGCAGTTAAGAGCAGTGTCTGTTCTTTCAAAGGACTGGGTTCAATTCCCAGCACTTACATAGGCAGCTCACAACTGTCCATAATTCCAGTTCCAGGGGATCTGATACTCTCACACATACATTCATGTAGTCAGAACACCAATGAACATAATGTAAAAAATAAAATGTGTATCTTGTTCAGACATTTAACCAGACTTTTGCACCAAAAATCACTCTGGCTATAATACAAAAAATGAACAGCCCATTTACTTTTTCTCAATATGTAATTTGAGAATTGTTCTAGTTCAGGAAGCCTTGATTCTGGCTTGCATAAATGTCATCAGAACACATTAAAATTTTATGTTTTTCCCTTAATTTCAATTCCTAAATGGGCTCTTCTTTTACATTCTAAGCTTGTCTGACAGTGCCTTTCCTACACTTTCTCGTGCCTATATCTAGTAACCTCTCTACCTCTAACTTAGAAAAACCATGTACTTGAAACCCACTTGATAAAACTCTGATTGCTGGGGCATTTTAACCTACTTTCATCAGAGAGGAAAATGATCTTTAGAAATTTATTACATTGTTATCCTTAGATAATCTCAGTCTATAGATTGAAGTGAACTATCTCATTTCAGAAAAAGCAGCATAGTTAGGAAATTCCAGATACTAGAGAAAAGAGAGAGAAATTATAAATCTCATTATTATTTTAAAAACGTCCTGAGGTTTTGAGATTTTGAAATTCATTTCTAACTGACAAAAACACACAGGATTTGTACATTTTAATCTAATGGGGTGATATTTCATTTTTCATGTGGTAAAGTAACGTAAAGACACTTAACTTCTTAAATGCTTATCATCTCTTTAAGTTTAAAACATTCTGAAAACTTGTCTTTCTTTGTCAAGAAAGTTTTAACCTTTTCTTTACCCATGACCCTCAAGTTCAAAGCCTATCTTCTTTTCAGTGTCAGTTCCCCTCCAAGGTTAGAGACTCACTCTTTCAACACACGGTTAAGCCAGATGGCAAGACTACTCTTTCAGAGAACATGATAAAAAACATGTTTTATTTGAATGCCATTTATGAACAAAACTAATGTAAGGGGTATAATAAGTGTGCATTTATTTATTTACCTGTTTTCATACAGCATGCAGTCTGCAGGTGGAAAATTAAGAGACTGACCTAGCCTTCAGTTTCTGATAGAAATGTGGCTCATATCTTTCTCCTTTGGTAATCACTGGCAAGTGCCAGAACTCTTGCTTAAGGGGCCCCCAACCAAGGCAGTCAGAAATAAAAGGCAGAATGGGCTGGAAGAGCAGCATTCATCACATCCCACTAGTTTTCCTAATTTCTAAGAAGCTAGAGCAAGGGAGAGTTTTTGATTATTTGTTACAACTATGCCTGATAAGGGAGAAAAAACAGGTCATGGATGCCAGCCCACCCATGATACCTGCCCCAGGTATTATCCTCAATTTTAATGCACTTATCAGCTAATAACAAAAGAGTAATAAGTCTGAAGATAGAATTGAAAGTTTACCTTTATTACATACAGGGCCAAAAAAGGACCATCTTACGAGAAACTCAATCTACACAATGGTTTCTATGATTCTTAGTATTGGCTCATGGGGATTTACTTTAAAAGGAAGCAAATGGCAGTGAGGCAATTCCATACTTAACCTTGCCAGGTAATGTTAATGCATATAGAGATACATTCTCTCTGTGTCTCTCTCTGTCTCTCTCTGTCTCTGTCTCTGTCTTTCTCTCTCTCTCTCTCTGTGTGTGTGTGTGTAAAATATCTTTCTTTTATTCTCTATCTTAAGTTTAAATGGCTCTAGGATTGGGAAAAAACTTGGCTACCTATCTGAACAGGGTGGCTATCTGGAAGCCTGACTAGAGTTTTTGGTTCTTGGAGATTTTGCAAACTATGAACAGTGGACAGTTTCAATAAAAAAAAAAACAACTATCACTTGGCTTCAACCTTTCCTATACACACAATCCTGTCTGAGCTGAATGTTCTACCTCTCCCATTCTTTAGAATTCACTCCCCCATAGAGAGCACAGTCTGTTACAAGGATGAAACTTAGTAGACTATTGCATTTTATCAGACTTCTAGATAAGAATTATTTGTGCATTTGCTATAAAATTATATCTGATATCATCCAACTGTTATTCAGTGTCCTCTATGAAAAAAAATTCTATCTCAGGGTCCAAAATCAAGGAAAACATCCCTCCTTAAGTAATTGTTATGTTTCTATTATCTAACCAGCTGTGCAACTCCTTCGACGGGCACTGTGTGTGGTTACTGAGTCAACAGAAAATTGTTTCTGCGGTGCAGTCACCTTTTTATGGGGGAATACTACAAAGGCTTCCTGGCCCACCTGTGTTCACCATCATAATGGAGGTTGTTAAAGTCTGGTCCAGATACCATCACTAATGTGACAAGGATTTTCCTGTGTGAGATGCATAGATCAGCTATGTCTGGGCGCACATGTTTGTAATTTTGCTGTGCCAGACACCAAGGCAAGAGGATCACAAATTCAATGCCTAAATGGCCTGCAATGTTACTCAAACCTGTCCTGGGCAACTTTCTGAGATTCTGTCTCTAAAGACAAGCAAGAAGAGGGCTGAGTACGTAGCTGGTGAATGCGGTGTGATCAGGAGCATGACTTTAAATTCAATATCACCTAACCGTGAAATAATAAAATAATCGAAATTAAAGGAAGGAGTTAAAGAATGAAGCAAATATCTTTTAACAAACTATCCACTTAGGTCTACTCACTATATTTAAAAAATGATTCATTTTAAAATATAGAAGATTGAGGAATACACACACACACACATGCACACACGCAAACCAGAAACGAGGCAGATTAGAAAAACTTTGAATTTCTTTCTTCCTGATCTCTGTTTCTGTCTTTCATGTTTAATAAGATTATACCTCCTTATTTTATTGTTGAAAAGCACTGCCTGAACTTTAGACATGAAATCCATTAATTTATGGAATTAACACTATTTAACTGTGGTACCATAGCTATTTGCAGTAGACCAGATATACACAGTTATACACTCATTGAAATTATGCACTATTCAATATATACTTATCAGCTATACTTATTTATAGTTCAGTTCTATTATTCATCATTAGTTACTTTTCTTATGTTGTAAATAAACTCTGTGATGAAGGCAACTTAGAAAATAATGGACTTAGTTTTGTGATTGTGAATTCCAGAAGAATAAAGAGTCTATGTCCATCATGTGGAGACAGTGACAGGCAGGCATGGCACTGAGCAGTCATTGAGAATATACAGAAAATTCAAAAGCATAAATACAAGACTTAGAGACCTTACTGGGAATGGTTCAGACTTTTGAAACCAAAAAGCCTGTTTCTAGTGACACACCAACTCCATCAAGGCCACCTGAAATGTTAAAATGCAAGTGAATGTAACCTTGGGATATTAAAAATTATGGAACAGTTCACCTAAACTCAGAGGTGATCCCATTTATCTGTGGTCATCTCGTGAAGTTTACCATAGCTCCAGAGAATAAGCATTTATACCCAGGTGCATGGGAAATGGATAATTATCACAAAGAAGACAGAAAGGGATAAACAAAGGCAGAAATTGTACTATTAATAATATATTACAGTTATACTTAATAGCTTGCAAGTAAATTTTGGATATTTTAGGTTGAGTTCTCACTTTGTAGAAGAAGCTGGCATCCTACTCACAGCCTCCTACGTTGGCTTCCTGAGTGCTGTTTATGGGTATGTCACAACAATTTCAATTTTTTTAATTAGCTGAAACATAGTTTTTAATTCTTTATTATCCTGTAGTTATTTATTTATGTCTGTCATCTCTCTTCTTCCTTATGAATATATTATCAGTGCTACATACTGATAATTGTAACTGTAATCTTATCAACTCTTTTGCTATTTTGTGTCATGTTAGTATGTCTGTTTTTCATAGTCCTCATATATTTTACATTTCTATATATATTCTATTATATATATGATAGATTATTTATTTAGATATTAAAACACTGAAAAATAACTCACCTGGGAAAGGGAGCCTAACCAAGTTCTGGCAAAATATTGCTCTGCTTTGAAAAATATACTGATTGTGGTAAAAAAAATAAGTAATAGATTTACTTTCTGTTGCCAAAGTGTATTTTCTCATTTTTAATGATTCTTTTTAAAAAAAATGTGGATTAATCTATCAGTTCAAAAATCCTATGAAATTTCTTGTGGTCAAGTCATCCTACTTATTCTGATACTGTCTAAATCTGCTTTTTTTTTTTTTTTTTGGTTTTTCGAGACAGGGTTTCTCTGTGGCTTTGGAGCCTGTCCTGGAACTAGCTCTGTAGACCAGGCTGGTCTCGAACTCACAGAGATCCACCTGCCTCTGCCTCCCGAGTGCTGGGATTAAAGGCGTGCGCCACCACCGCCCGGCTAAATCTGCTTATTGATTCAACCAATATTCAGAGCTTATATTTTAGATATTTGGGGATTGATATGCACAATTCATCCATAGGAGAGAATTAGCATGTCTGCTGAACTGGTGACATTGAGTTTCTGCCCAAAAATAAACATCTACTTAAATAGCAACATGCATACTGCAAGTTCTTTTTGTAAATAATCACACCATTGATATATTTGTGCAAAGGGAAGGGTTCTCTTTTTTTCTATATAATACCATAACTTAAAACTGAGGGCCGTTCTCCATAGTTCAAGTCAAACATAGAGCTCAGGTTTTATTTCATGCAGCATTTTGTTGCGTACAATCCTGAATGTGCCAACCTTTCTTTGGGCTTCTCTATTTTTCTTGTCTCTGCAACCTAGGGCTGTTCTTTCCTTATAGAATTATTGCCCAGTTGGCCTTTGGTATTTTCAAAAGTTAAGCTTACACTCAGACGTCAAAATTTCAGAAAGGCCAACATATCTTTTAAAAAAGCCTCATCTCCATCTTGTCCCCATCTAACAGGGATTCATCATATTATTAAACTATAAATGTCACCATTGTTTGACTGGTTATCAACCTTTATTTACTTTTGATTGCTCCAAATTCACCTTTGTTATCTTTTCCAAAATACTAGAATATAAAGGACAATGTCTGCCTTGTTTACCAGGACAACCCTGTGGCTCTATGGCTTGAGCAAACCATGATGAAGGAGCTACAGGATAGATATACTACCTGGGCCCTACATGCTTTGAGGGACTGTGTTAGAAGTCTGACTGCCCTTGACCATACAAAATGTCATCATTGAAATAGCCGACCCAATATATGCCCACTTCACACCCCTCCAAACAATTTTATGAATATGAGCATTCATCCTTTTTCAATGATAATTGTAAAGCTGATCTCACAATCAACTTAAAGGCCATCTCCACAAAATTTGCCAATTATTGAAAATATTCGGGTCAAACCAGATTCATGAAAAAAAAAAGAACCAACAAGTTCAAGGGAAATGAGTAAGAATCTTATTTTCAGAGCCCCTAGCATGAATACTAAAGTCTGAGAATACTGCTGTAATATGGAGTTGAATGAAAACAGCTGTTTCTAACTAGCTTCTCATGGAAGTAAAACTTAGCACTATTTTTCCCACTAGGTTAAACACTAAAGCATTCAATAAATTTCTGATCATAGCCCTTTAATCCATGTCAGTTGGGAAGAGCAGATTTGAAGCTGAGTTTCATGAGAAACCTATAAATACAACCACAATCTTTTAAAATTACAACTTAACCAGCGATAAAATTTAAGACTGCCCGTTTGAATATATAAATAATGGGTTATTCCTGATACTCTTTTAAAAGTGTGTGATCTGAATATTAGCAACTCATATTACAAACATTGTGGAAAAAGGATATGGAAGTAAATTTCCTTAAAAGGCCTGGATTCAATCACAGACAATGGAGCTATATTTTATAAATTAGCATTTTTGACCCATATGTTCCTTTTAATCAATGTATCCATGAGATAGTGGAGGATATTATGTGATAAACGTGCTTGTGCCCACCAATTTTCTTTCTACTCAGCATCCACTTCGTCCTGTTACAGTGCAATTTTTCTTTCCAGGAGGTGGCCACGATTTCTATAAACTAAATGAAATGTGGAGAGAGAAACAAAGCAGAAAGAGTGGCAGAGGACAATCCAACACAACCCACCGGAGTCTGATTTGTCCCATAAAAATCATGACATCCTTTCTTAGTTGAAGCCTGGGACAAGAGAAGTTTTCATTCCTCCTTTTCTGGGTAGACTTAATAAAAGGTCAAACTCTTTAAAAAATGAGAACTTATTCTTCTTAAATATAGCTGTCTTCCCTGAGGAAATCCTTTAGACTCCTCTGAGTTATTACTTGAATGCTAGTCAGGCAGAGAGTCCACTTCATAGAATATGTAAGAAATAGAATGAAAAACATTCAATTATCAAAATGTCCCTTAATTTCCCCAGAACAAAGATACTCCTCAGTTTCTATCACTTTGATGAAAAAAAACCATTGCCTTAAATTTGTCAGTTGGAATTTTTATTTATAATAACTGGAAACAGAGATTCCTTATAGCCAGAACAATTTAACTGGTTTACTGAAAATTATTGCTTTAATTGAGTCATTGGCAACATAAATACCTTAAATATTTTACTCATTTGCTTTGAGTAAAGCAAAGCTCATTGAACATTTGCAAATAATCAACAGTATGTTTGATTTCAAGATATCTTATGTCTGTTAATTAAGTGGGAATTTATGATAGAGAGGGAAAATTTTAAATAAACATTTTTGGAAATTTTTCAAGTTTCTAAGAACATACTCTATTTTAAAATATAGATGAACAATGTTTTCATAAGTTTAAATCAACAAATGTTGTTTAGTCATATTATTTACCATGTAATTATAGTGAAGATTTAAACGACCTTCATTTCTTTGCTCATAAACACTTTACAAAATTGTTTTTTTTTCCTAGTTTTCAAAACATTCCTACAGCAGCCTACTCTCATCCATTTTGCCTAGCCTCATCTACCCACTGATCCAACCCTCCTGTTTCCCTTGAGAAACAAGCAGTCTTACCAAGGATAGCAACCGAAAATGGCATAACAAGATACAATAAGACTAATCACATACCCTCATATCTAGGCTGGGAAAAGCAAACCAGCAGTAGGAAAGGGGTCCCAAGAGTAGGCAGAAGAGTCAGAAACACTCCCGCTCTCACTCTATTTAACATACTCAAATTCTAATCTGTGATTGGTCTAAGTAAATGAGGCAACTCCAAATTACTTAGGTACTAAGATCTCTTTGAGAGATTCTAAGCCCCCCCTCAAATGTATACACACTTCCTTCACTGTCTTTACATCAACATGCTCATGCTCATTATTTTAAAATACAGACATGTAATTGTGGTGTATACTATCTATGCTTCAAATAAAAAATATGTCATGTCTAATTAATGTATGTTAGTCCATACTTTAAAAAGTTGAAACAATATCAACAAAACAAAATTATTTTAAATTAAAAAGTTAAAAGAACACTGGTTTATGCTTAGGAATTTTATGTTGAAGCTATATGAATAATAGCCCCGTGTGCATGTGTGTGTGTATAATGACACATTGGTTATCCAATTTTTTTATACCAGGTATTAAAGCCATGACCATAAATATGTTAAGTATTCACTCTACAAATAAGTTGTATTATTAGCCCATGTAAAGCATAATTTTGATTTATAAAAAAGGTAAATTATATGAACAAAAGCAGGTAACTCAGAAAAAGAACTTTGCAAGTTGCTGTTCAAATGAACTTCAATCTGAAGAAAGTCGGAAACTTGTTCAGAATAAATCACCGGGAATGATGCTGTTTTGTTTGTTCATGTCTAGTACACAAGTGTGCCACATAATGCTGATGGTAAAGTCAGGGAGCTAACTATCCTCTAAGGCTTATCCCCTAAAAGAACAAATACACATAAATATAAAGGTGATGAAATGTGACAAAATAATGTGAATAATGTGTCTTCCAACAAGATAAAAGTTACAGAAGTAAATACTTTTCTGGATAGGTACCAGATACCAAAATTGAATCAAGGCCAGATGAGCAATTTAAATAGACTTATAAACTGCAAGGTAATAGAAGCTGTGATCAAAACCTCCCAACCAAAAGAAAGCCCAGGGCCAGATGGTTTGAGTGGAGAATTCTACCAAAACTTTCATGAAGAGCTAGTACCTATATTCCCCATAGTGTTCCACATAAAAGAAACAGAAGGGACATTGCCAAACTCTTTTTATAAGGCCATAGTTACCCTGATACCAAAAACACATAAAGACTAAGCCAAGAAAGAGAATTACAGACAAGTCTCACTCATGAAATGGTTACAAAAGTACTCAATATAATACTGGCAAACCGAATGAAAGAACACATCAAAAAATTTCATCCACAATGATGAAGTCGGCTTCATCCCAGAGATGCAGGGCTATCAACATTTGAAAATCTATCAATTGTAATCCATCATATAAATAAACTGAAAGAAAAAACTATATAATCATTTTTTAGATGCTGAAAAAGCATTTGAAATAATCAAACACCCCTTTATGATAAAGGTCTTGGAGAGATCAGGAATACAAGAAACAAATTTAAATATAATAAAAGCAATATACAACAAGCTGACAGCCCACTTCAAATTTAATGGAGAGAAACTCAAAATGATTCCATTAAAATGAAGAACAAGTCAAGACTGTCCACTCTTTACATATCTCTTCAACATAGTTCTTGAAGTTCTGACTATAGCAATAAAACAACAAAAGGAGATCAAGGGGATTTAAATTGGAAAGGGAGAAGTGAAACTTTTGTTATTTGCAGATGATATGATAGTATGGGAATACATAAATACCACTCATTAAAAACAAACTAACCTAAGAACAAAACAAAGTGAGTCATCCTGCCTGAATAACAAACCTGGAGACAACTCCATGGCACTCAGTTCTCTAAACTATAAAGTATTCCTCATCAAAACATGTCACTAAAACTATGGGGTATTTGTTACATAACATTAATGTGATAATAAATAACTAATATGTTTTTTATAAAGAGTAGATTATAGCAAAATTTTGAAATGAGGAGCATTGGTTTTAGGACATATGGTGAGCAGTGAGCAAATTATTTTTAATAACCTGAAAAGTCAGCTATTCATTCTATGTACTGCCCAAATCTTTGAGCCAGAATAACTTAGTAGGATCATGGTCCACTTAGTAGGAATTTATAATGTTATGAGTATAGAAAATGCTAATAAAGAGACAGTATATTTCAAAACATAGTTCAATAAAAGTAGTAGCATAAACTGTAATCTCAATACTTGGGAGGGAATGGCAAGTGCATCTCTGTGAATTTAAGGACAGTTTCATCTTCACAGTAAATTCCAAGCCAGTGAGGCTAAAGAATGGAGAGTGAGAACTTGTGTCAATAAAATAAATAAAACATAAACAGTAATTAGTCAGTTTAAATCAGACCAAAACAATAATAATCTTTATTTTCAGCTATCAATGGGTTGTGTCAATTTGAATCATTATAGTGGGTAGTTTTCTTCTAAACAATACTAAGAAATAACCTGGTGTTCTCTTCCTTAAGTGCCAAAAATGTCTTATGCTCATGGAATCTCTAACATTCACAGTTCTCCATTGCAACATAGACTTCATGTTTTCAGTTTCACTTTGTGACATCTCAATGTTCCTTGGCAAGGACTCTGACCTTTTCAACTGCATTTTACCTGACTTGATGACAATCAAAAAGTCAGATGTACTTCTTCCCCACCAGAAGCCATGTCAGGTGCTTGAACTACAGGTAGAATATTAGCCTGTGGACTGTCCCCAGTCTCTCAGTGCCTGCTCAGCCTACTCCTCTCATGACCATAACCCAACCCACAACTCCTACCCTCAGAAATACAACTCCCAACTATGGTAGAATCCCTCTGCTGAACCACAGGCCAGTTGGATCAGACTAGAAAGAAAGCAGAAACCAAGGAATGAATCACAAATGTAACAAAGACAACTCGGAAGTCAATTCCTAGACAGATAATCACTCCAAATCCAAATGCCTAGATTGCAGCATAAGAACCCAATCAACTTAAGGCAGTGTATCATGACCAGAGCCCAACTTTCCTTCTACAGCAAACCTTGAATATTCCAAGACACCTGAAGAAAAAGAAAATGACCTTAAAAACAACTTTATAAAAATGATACAGGTTCTTAAAGAGGAAATAGATAAATCTCTTAAAGCAGTTGAGGAAATGATAAACAAAAAGTTGAAGTAAAATAATAATTTACTTAAAAAAGAAGCCAAGATGGCATAGAAGAAAAAACAACTGAAATAAATGAATAAAATTACTCAAGATCTGAAAGTGTAAATAGAAACAATAAAGAAAACATAAAATAAAGGAGTCCTGTAAATGGAAAATTAAGTAAGCAAGCAGACCTAAAGAAGCAAGCATCACCAACAGAATAGAAGAGATGGAAGAATCTCATGAATTAAAGATGTGGTATAAAAATAGACACATTTTTCATAAAACACTGAATGTTAATCTAAAAGATTTCCTATTCCCCTCTGAAAAAAAATCCAGAAAATCTGGATAGTGTGAAAAGACATGACCCAAGAATATTTTTAGAAATCAAAGAAAGAGAAGAATTGCAACACAAAAATCTAAAAAATATAATTTAAAAAAATTATAGAATAAAATTGCATTACCTAAAGAAGGACATCACTATAAAGGTAAAAGAAGCTTACAGAACCCCAAATAGATTGGACCAGAAAAGAAAGTTCCCTTGCCACATAATAATCAAAGCACTAAAGCTATAAAACAAAGAAACAATATTAATAGCTTCAAAAGAAAATCCCAAGTACTACACAAAGGTAGACCTAATATTATTATTATACTTGATTTCTCAATGGAAATAGATGTCCTGCAGACTCTAAGATGACACAGATTCCAGTACAGGCTATTATGCCCAGCAAAGTTTTCAATCATGATAGATGGAGAAAACAAGACATTCAATGGTAAAGTCAAATTAAAATACTAGCTATCTACATATACAGTTCCATATTATGTACTAGAAGGAAAATTTCAAACAAAAGAAGCTAGCTACACCCATGAAAATTCAGTAAAAATGATCAAACCAGCAAAACCAAAAGAAAGGAAGCAAACACACACACACACACACACAGACACACACATACACCACCACCACCACCACCATCACCACCAAACACAACAGCAAAATAAGAGGAATTAAGAGGCATTGGTCATTGACAACCATATCAATGGACTAAATTCCCTAATAAAAAGAAACAGACTAGCCGAATGGATGCAAAAACAGGATTCAACCTTCTGCTGTATACAAGAAACACACCTCATCATCAAAGATAGGCATTACCTCTGAGTAAAGGGATAGAACAAAATTTTCCAAGCAAATAGACTTAAGAAACAAGCTAGAGTAGCCATTCTAATATCTAAAAAAACAGGCTTCAAACCAAAATTAATCAAAAGAGAAGGGACACCTTATATTTTTCAAAACAAAAATCTACCAAGATGAAGTATCAATTATTCATATCTATGACCAAAGGCAAGAAAAGCCACATTGGTAAAAGAAAACACATGTAAAGCTTAGAATACACATATCCTTCATACCTTATTAGTGGGAAACTTCAACCTTCCACATTCACCAAAGGACCAGTCATCCAGACAAAACTAAACAGGGAGATACTGGACCTAACTGATATTCTAAATAAAATGGACCTAACATATATCTACAGAATATTTTTCCCAAACACAAATGAATACACTTTCTTCTCAGCACCTCAAAGAACTTCCTCCAAATTTGACTACATACTGAAGCACAAAGCAAGTCTCAATAGATACAAGAAATTTGAAGCAACTCCCTGCATCCTATTGGACTACAACAGACTAAAGCTAGGTTTCAAGAACAACAGAAGAAACAGTAAGCCTATGAAATAATTGATATTAAGCAACTTTCCACTGAATGACTACTGTGTTAAGACAGAAATGATTAATAAAGAAACTAAATACTTTCTTGAATTTAATGCAAATGAATGTACAACATACTCAAATTTATGGTACACAATAAAAATGGTACTGTACTAAGAGGAAGGTTCATAGCAACAAGAACCTTCATAAAGAAATTGCAGATATTTCATATTAGCAACTTAACATCACATCTGAGAGCTTAGGAATAAAAGACACAAACATACACAAGGAGAACAGATGGCAAGAAATAATGAAAATGTTGGTCTAAATCAACAAAATAGAAATGCAGAACAAAACAAAGAATGAAACAAAAAATTAGTTCTTTGAGAATATCAACATGATAGACAAACCCTTATAAAACCCAAGTAAAGGATGGAGATAGGACGACTAAATTAACATAATCAGAAACGAAAAAAGGTTATAACAACAGATACTACAAAGTACAAAGAATCATCAGGTCATACTCTAAAAACCTGCATTCCACAAAACTGGAAAATCTAAAAGAAATGGATGTTTTTTTTAACACATATTACATACCAAAGTTAAATAACAGCTTTATTTTCAAAATCAAATAACAACTTAAATAGACCTATAACCACTAAGAAAACAGATGTGTCAAAAAATTCTCCCAAACAAACAAAAATAAATAAAAACAAAAACAAAAAACAGAACCAAACAAACAAAACAACAACAAAAGTCCAGAGCCAGGATGTTTTGTGCAAAATTCTACCAGGCTTTCAAAAGAGAGTAACATAGATACTCTTGCAATTGTTCCATAAAATAAAAGCAGAAAAGGAGCATTACCAAATTCATTGTATGTGACAGCAGTCACCTTGATACCCAAACCCTATAAAGATTCAACAACAACAAAAGAATTGCAGACCAACTTCCCTTATGTGCATAGATGTAAAATACTCAAAAAATACTTGCAAATAGAATACAAGGAAACATCAAAAATATCACCCTCCATGATCAAGTAGACTTTATCCCAGAGTTTCAGGGATGGTTCAATATACAAAAATCTGTCATAGTCCACCATATAAACAAACTGAAAGAAAAAAGAAACAGATGAATATCTCATTAGACACTGAAACAGTCTTTGATAGTATCCAACACCCCTTCAAGATAAAAGCCTTGAAGAGACTGGGAAGACAAGGGACATACTTAAACATAGTAAAGACAAGTTGCCACAAGCCTATATCTCAAAATAAATTAAATGAAGAGAAACTCAAAGCAATTCTATTAAAATTAGAAACAAAACAAGGCTATCCACTCTCCATATTTATTCAATCCGATACTTAATGTTTTAGCTAGAGCAGTAAGACAGCTGAAAGAGATCAAGGGGATACAAATGGGAAAGGAAAAAAGAAAAAGTATTGTTATTTGCATATGATAAGATAGTAACATAAGAGAACTCAAAAATTTTGTCAGGGAATTCCTATAGCTGATAAACACCTTCAGTGATGTGACTGGATACTAGATTAACCCCAAAATAAGTTGTCCTTCTATATTCAAATGACAAATGTTCTGAAAAGGAAATCAGGGAAGCAACAGTTCACAATCACCACAACAGTATGAAATGTCTTGGGTTAACCCTAAACAATCAAGTGAAAAATTTATATGACGAAGTCTTCAAGTCTTTGAAGAAACAATCGAAGACAATATCAAAATATAGAAGTGTCTCCAGTGCTCATGGGTCAATAGAATTAACATAGTAAAAATGGCCATCCTAACAAAAGCAATCTACATATTCAGTGCAATCCCCATCCAAATGCCAACACAATTCTCTATAGATCTTGAAAGACAATACTCAATTTCATAAGGGAAAATACAAAACATAGGATAGCTAAAATGATCCTGAACAGTAAAAGAACTTCCAGAGGTATCACCATCCCTGATTTCAAGCTGTACACAGAGACATATTAAGAAAAACCACGACACTGACATAAAACAGACATGTTGAACAATGAAATGAGTTGGAATATCCAGACATAAGTCTATACACATATAGACAACTAAATCTTAATAAAGAAGTCATAAGTACACACTGAAATAAAGAAATCATCTTTTACACATGGTCCTGGTCTTCCATACACACCCAATTTTGTGTTCTCCTATTTTTAAATCCATCAACTGCAGTTTGTGCTGCTCATATATAAATGGCCTCTACAGGACTGTGGTCAAGCCAACAGTGGATGAACCTTTAAAAACTACTGTCCCTATCATTCACTAGTTGTCTAAGGATAGGACTCCATTCCCACCTCCTAGCTCCATGCTGAGATGTTTTTCTGGCTTGAGCTTGCACTGATCTTGCACATGCTACCCCAAACACTGAGGACTCACATGAGCAAATACCCTACTTTGTTTAGAAAATACTGTTTCATTGAAAGTCATTCACTACCTCTGACTTTTAATCTTTCTGTACTCTATTGTACAAGGAACCCTGAGTCTAGGGAGAAGGTATGTGATATAGACATGCTGTTTAGAACTGAGCTACCCACAGGCTCTTATTCTCTATACACTGATCCATTCTGGGTGCCTGTTAATCTCTATCTGCCACAAATTGTATCTTTTCTAATAAAGATTGTCAACTACACTATTTGATGTATATGATAATAAGTCTAAAGGAGTCTGTTTAGTGCTATGGCTTTTTAACTTATCTAGCAAGGAAATGAGATACCACTTAGCTTTTATATCTCTATTATTATTTAGCTTGTTTATTTTTATACTTCTATACTTCTCAAAACATATTCTCAAGAAATTGTCTTACTTTTTTATAAAAATATAGTTAGAAATTTCACAAAACCATATATTTTCTAACCCTGAGTTCAGAAAACTATGCATATGTCAAGCTAGTAGTTTCCATCACATTTCTTTAATTAACTTAGGAGCATTGTTTTATCCCTTTATTACCAACTTGGTGGATTCTAATGAATATAAATCAGATTCATATTTCTTCATAGTGAATATAAGACCAACTACACAGACACACTCAATAAATATTATCAATGTGTGTTACTATCAATAGTTTTTCTCTTCACTTCTTTCAAAAATTTCTTCTCAACATTTAGAAGAGAGACATAAGAATATTCTTGTTATATCTCTTTGCATTTTTATTGATTCTTAGTATATAATAGTAGCACATTAAAGGTTCATTTTACAGGGATCACCTTAAGGATTGCTGTTGAATTGTATTACTGCAGAAGGAATAAGACTGAAGATTGTGGTACAGTCTATAATTAACTGAATGGTCTTTTCTCTTGTCTCTTTTGTTGTTTCAATTATCATTGTTCTAAAGCAAATTGAGGGTTCTTTTTAAATTATTTTCTTAGAGTTTTGTGAATAGATTTATAACACTTGTCATTTTAATTTTTATCCCAAGATTTGATTATAACTTGTGAGTAACAGAGTCACCCATTCATTTTTCTTCAACAACTTCGGCTATTAACCACTCAAAAGTCAGAAAATCTTTGTGTATTCTGAAAATATGAAATCATTTCTGGTACATCTATATGTAGTCCTTGAAAATAGAAACTAAATTATAATACAAGTGGTGTTGCTTAAATCATACTCTATCACATCCTTCTCCAGATTGGAATATTTGCTTCACACAAAGAAGAAGAGATTTCCTTGAACCAACAGGTAATTCACTGCCTACAAGAAAAGAAAAAGAAAAAAAAACAAAAGTGGTTTCCTGAACATTGTAAAACACTTCTCAAGAGGAATAATCTTTTCTAATATCAAAGGAAGTGTGGAGAATTATGTCATATTGAGATGGAAGCAAAGAAAGGACCCTAACTCACAGGGACCAATCAAAGGAAGTCAGTGGTCCTACTGTATTCTACTGCCCAGTTAAACACTAAATATGACAGGATAGTTCCTTGATGTGTGCTGATTGCTTTTAGAAACACAGGTGAAGCAATCTCCACACCCAGCCTCAGAAACTATGTTAAGTCAAGGAAAAGCCAATTACAATAAAGTATAAATCTTCAAATAAAAAGTTAAAATAATAGAAAAGATATAATAACTAAAGGCTATAAAGATTGCAATACAACAAAAATGAGAATTGAACTGTGAATGAAGTTGACAAATTTTTGAACACAAAAATTGCAAAGAGAAATTCAAGTTAAATCACAAATATAAGATGATCTGTTAACTTACAAACATGATGAATAAGGCACTACTCTGAAGAAGTGCATGAAAAGATTTGAGTAACTTAGAAGAAAAGAAGAATTCCATAAATGTTTATAATATATCAGAAATAAATTTTAGAGAAACTATCACAATCAGAACAGACAAATAACAAATATGCTCAATGAATCACTAAAAAAACATCTTCCACATACTCATCAAAGAAAAAGCCAAGACTGCCAAGGTCTACCAAATTTTAAATAATACCTGTCTTTTCCCATCTCTTAAAATATACATAAAGCAGCATCAATCTGATATTAATGACAAACATGAGCTTTCTTTATAAGGAAAGTAAATGAATGCTCAATATTTTTGGTTAACTCAAATAAAATAAGTCTCAGCAGAGTACTAATAGTACATTAAGCAGATTATTTAATGCAATGAAATGGAGTACAAGGAACGGTTATCATAGACTAATACTTTACAATGTGTTAACACAATGATCAAAAAATGTGATACAGAAAAAGTATTTGAGAGCCGGGCGGTGGTGGCACATGCCTTTAATTCCAGCACTTGGCAGGCAGAGGCAGGGAGATCTCTATGAGTTCAAGGCCAGCCTAGTCTACAAAAGCTAGTTTCAGGTCAAGCTCCAAAGCTACAGAGAAACCTTGTTTCAAAAAACAAACAAAAAAAAAAAAAAAGAAAGAAAGAAAAAAGCATTTGAGCAAGTCAATACCTTTCAATGATAAAAATATTCAACAAATTATGTATATAATATTTGTATCTAAGGAGAATAGAGGTCAAATGAATATAAAAATAAAAAACAGAAAAACACCACAGGTTTCATTCAGTAGCTAATTTAAAAAAGAAAAGAAAGAACGAAGGAAGACAAGAAGGCAAGAAGGAAGGAAAGAAGTAAAGAAGAAAGGAAGGAAGGAAGAAAGAAAGAAAGTCAGACAGACGAAAAAAGAAAGGAAAAAAGAAAAAAAGGTGTTTTTCTTTACAATTTAGAAGAACACAAGATTGCTCTTATTAACTTCTTAGACTAAATATAGTTGCAGAAGTTCCAGTCAGAGCAGTTAGACAGAAGACAAAAATAAACATTACAAACAGAAAGTAGTGTTAATTGATATGTTTGGAAAAAGACACCATTGTCATACAATACCAAAAGGCCAGCCCTGAAAACATACAAAACATTAAAAGGTACTGAGCAGGTATATCTAGAAATACATATATATATACATATATACGCATATATCATGCATGTAATAACAATTTATGAAAAAAGAGGCCATAACATTGAAAGAGATCAAAGAATAATATAAGTGAGGATTTGGAGGGAGTAAAAGGAAGTGGGACTGATTTTAATTATATTATAATCTCAAAAATAAAATTAAAAATTATAAAATAAGATTTGTATAGAAAATTGGGAAGAGACAGAAAGTTAGAATTTTTTTCTCATCTCCCCTTCTATCATTCCTCACCCCCACCATGTTACCATTTTGCTTTTGTGTTTTCTGTGGTACTCCAGTACATATACTCATATCTTAATATTTCGAGGGAAGAACCACAGAGGAAAGAAAATGTGTGGTACTACTCTTTCTGGGTCTGGCTTATCCCACTCAACATAGTATTTTTTACTTCCATCTATTTTACCTAATAATTTCATGACTTAGTTTCTCAGGTGAATAGTGTTCAATAATGCATATGTTCTAAGTTTACATTATGTTTTTCTTGAATATATCACTTATGGCATTGCATATTTGCTTACTGATAAAATGATAATGTCATTTAAGTCTTTGTGAATAACTGTGTTTTCCTAGAATTTATGTTGTATATTTTATACTTTGAGTCAAAAAGGGCTTTTTTTAAGATTTAGACTAAAGATTTTGAGGTCATTAAAATAATGAAAAAAAATAAAAATGTTTCAGCAAGAGGTCATTAGATTCCATTTTGAAATTAAAATAAAACTATGCAATTTCCATCTTCAAATCCCTGCCAGTACCCCCACAGTTGCTTTCTCTCAAACTTTTAGTCTCTTTGTATTATAATATTGTTACATACATGTATGTTCCTGAGTTTATACAGACATATTTTACTCTAGTCTTGAATATTTTGAACACCTACTTATTCTAATAAATTTTATAATCTGTTTACCTAATTATATTCCAATTATAATAATAGTAGAACTTGATTACTTATCAAAGTCAACATAAAACCAAATCCCTTGGTATAGCCACTTTGGATTTCAGTATAGTGATTTCTCAGAAAATTAGGAAACAACCTACCTTAAAACCCACCAATACAACTTTTAGGTATATACCCAAAGGATGCTCAACCATACCACAAGTGCTTGTGCTCAACCATGTTCATAGCACCATTGTTTATCATTGCCAGAACCTGGAAACAAACTAAATACCCTCCGTCTAAAGAATGGATGAGAAAATGTGGTACATTTACACAATGGAGAACTACACAGCAAAAAAAAAAAAATAATGGCATCATGAAATTATGTGCAAATTGATGGATCTAGAAAACATCATATTGAGTGAGGTAAGCCAGACCCAGACAGATAAATATCATATGTATTCAATCATAAATGGCATTTAGACATAAACCAACCAAACAAACAAACAAGAAAAAATAGCCTCCAACTCACAACCCCAGAGCACCTAGACAACAAAGAGGACCCTAAGAGAAACATACATGGATCTAATGTACATGGGAAGTATAAAAATCAAGATCTCCTGAGAAAATTGGGATAATGAGGTTCATGGAAGAGGATAGAAAGGTAGGGAGAGGAAGGCAGAGGAGCAGAGAAAAATAAAAAGAATATAAAAATAAAAAAGTGGGTACAGTGGAACATGGTATCACTTATGCTAGAGGTGTCATTCTCATATAATAAATTTAGGATATGCTGATGTAGAAATTCTTGATGCCAGTAGCCTATAAGTTATCTAAGTTATCTGTCCCCTTGGTATGGCCTCTTATACTATTTATGGCAATGTAAAGCATACGTTCATCCTCTATTCCAGCTACGGGATTCGGTTGCTGTTCCCTGTTCCAGCAAGGATTGTGACCTGTGAGTCTACCCCTAAATAAACAACCATATATTATTCTCAATTCTGAGCTTGTGTGGGATTTCTTTTAAGTATTCTTCTTCATCTGGTGCCCCACGTAGATTCAGACTCCACACCTACCAGTGGACGACCTGAGTGACTTACTGGTCCACAGTCCAGAAAGTCTCCCAACCCTGCCCACTTGGCTGGCTTTTACGTAAGTGGTTTTTCTGTAGAACCCCCACCACAGTGGTGTTAACTGAGTGCGGCTACTTGGAAATTTGCCAAGTGCACGCATGCCTCCTGCCCCCACTGCCTCGTTCCCTGTCACAGCTCCCTGACATGGTTTCCCTACTGCTTTGTGACTTGTGCAGCTTCTGGTTTGTGCTCCCTGCCTATGAGTTCTGAGCTTCTTATTCCATATATGAATTTTTTAATTGCTTTTAATTTGTCAAGCAAAGCATATTTCTCAGTATTTAACCAGTACCAAGGTGAAAAACTAAAGCGGCTCAGGACTATTCGTGTCACCACCACTTGCATGACTGCTTGTCACAACTCTGCATCCACAACACCTACTGGACAATAAAGACTATTACACCTAAAACAATCTACTGTATATCATAACAGGTAATTAATAAATAAATATGATAGACTACATAAAAATTGAAGCTTTTAGTAACTATTTTGCTAAATTGGTGGATTGTATTCTGCAAAATTTATATGGTTATGGTGATATATCCATTTATTGGATATTGGGACTTAGTTTTTTTCTCCATATTGTATCCTTAAGAAAGAATGTGGCACTTTTAGAAATTATATAATCTTCACAGACTAATAATGAACAGCAAGTTTACAGGATTAATACCTTCAAAAATCAAAAGTTACCTGAAAAATAATAATACTATTGAAAAGGGTAACATTAATTTGACAGGCAAAATTGAATCTATGTCTAAGTGTACTGAGAAAATATAAGAAAGAATTGATGCTGTTGAATTTGAAAATCAAAATTTTTAAAAAGTTATGATAAGTTAGCAGATAGAGTATCTCTCCAGGATGGCAATCTGCATGCTATCCAAATAATGTCCAAGAATAAGGTCTTATCTTTAAAGGAGAAACTTCAGACCTTGGAATCACATGTGCAGAATGAGGACCAGAGGCTAGGTGCCTCAATGAAATCACTAGAAATATATATAGGCCAGGAGATTCAAGCTTTACAAAAGACAATAGTAAGAAGATTTCAAATGAATGAAGAAATTATTGGCGCTGATAAAAACAGGGAAAGAAGGCACAAGGACAGGATTCAACATCACCAGTAGCTGTCAGAGATGACTTACCCAGGGTTTTAGCTTCCTACCCTGTAATCTACTCTGACAAACATCAAATTCTAAAGGGCCAATAGAATCCAAAGAAGGTAGATGGAAACCTATAGGAATAAATGATCTAAAATAAATTAAGCAAGCTTTCATAACTTATAACTTGCATTCTGCATTTGTTAGGGAGATGATAAAGACATGGGCTTCTAGTATTAGGGTGACACCACATGACTAGCTTCAGATAATTTCAGTGGATGATGGGCCAAAGTTGATGTTTAAATGTTATTTAAGAACATTAAGAACATTAAGAAGAGGCTGAAATTTTAGAACAAGAGAGAAAACCAAAAGGACTTGAGATTTCCCAAGATCAAATTCTTGATGAGGGCACTTATGCTGACCCACAGGTTCATTATCTTTACAATGAACAAGTCTTGTCCCTACTCCACAAAGCAGGCTTAAATGCTTAAAACAAGATTCAAGAATCAGAAAAAAAAATAATTGAATAATATACCATGGTTAGACAGGGCCAGAAAGAACCTTTTAAAGACTTTTTACAAAGATTAACTAAGGCTGTACAAATAGGAGTAACAAACCCAGAAGCTAGATGAATACTTATTGAATCTCTGGCTTTTGAAAATGCCAATGTACAATGCCAAAAGCTACTTAGGCCTTTAAAGGTTAGATCAGCACCTATGGATGAATGGCTCCTGCATACAGTGAATACTGAGATATTTGACTATAATAGTGAATCTTGGGTAGGAGAAACTATTTCCAAAGTAATGAGGACACATCAAAATGCAAAATGTTTTAATTGTGGTAGAACAGGACATCTGAGAAGAGATTCTTGACAAGGAATTCCTAGGAATAATATCTCTTCTTGGAATGGCAAGAATAGGAAGACTCAGCCTTCAGGTATATGTATAAGGTGTGGCAAAGGGTGATACTGAACCAATGAATGCAGATCAACAAAGGACAGACAAGGCAACCCAATACCATTGGGAAACTCCTTGAGGGGCCTCTCGCAGGTCCCCAATGCAAGAGTGGCACAGTCATTCCCAGTCACTGTGGAGGACATGTCTCACCAGGAAAATTAAAAAAAAAATCCAGAGCCTTCTATAAAAGACCATACTGTCCTAGATGATGGAATATATGATGGAGGATATATCAAAATTTTCAATAAGAAATAGGAAATATATATTCTGGCAGACATCTATAAATGATCAAAGACCAAAGCAAAGACTGGATATAAATAGTATTCTAATTGTTGGTTTGATAGACATAGGTGCGAGTGTATCAATACTCCAAAGTCTTAGAATCCAAATTGGCCTCTTCAAGAGGCAGATGTTCAATTACTAGAAATTGGAACCATATCTCAAGTTAAACAAAACACGAGATGGGTTAACTGTATTGGCCCAGAAGATCAAAGAGGGAAGCTGAGGTCATATGTGGCTAACATTACAGTAAATTTATGGGGTTGTGACATGCTGCAGCAATGGAATACCAAGATTAACATTCCTGCAGTTTCAGGAACTCATAATTCTGGGAAGGATATCATAAGGTACTACATGCAAAGGTCAACAGCCATTCAGGCTGCACAAGAACCTAAAGCAACTAGCAAACCTTCAAAGGTACCAACAACCCTACCTTTAAAATGGTTAACTGAGAAACTAATATGGGTTATGAAATGGCCTCTACCTGAAGAAAAACTGCAGGCTTTAGAACAACTGGTGCAAGATCAACTAGATGCTCACCATATTGAAGAGTCAACCTCGCCCTTGGAATTCTCCTGTATTGGTTGTTAAAAAGATGTCTGGTAAATTGAGAATGGTGACAGATCAAAGAGCTATCAATAAGGTAATTCAACCTATGAGCCCTCTACAATCTGGAATTCCTCTGCCTTCTCTCTTACCAAAAGGGTGGCCTCTTATAGTTATTGATTTGAAAGATTGTTTCTTCATTATACCTTTACAAGAAAAGGATAGAGAAAAATTTGCTTTCACAGTGCATACTTATAATAATTCTCAGCCTACTCAGAGATATCAATTGACTATACTCCCACAGGGAATGCTCAATAGCCCAACTCTATGCTAATATTTTGTAAGTCAGCCATTGGAAATAATATATAAGCAATTTCCTCTGTCTATAATTTACCGTTGCATGGATGACATTTTGCTATCTGATCCAAACATGCCTACTTTAGAAAGAATGTTTGAAGAAGCAAAGAAAGTTTTTCCTAAATGGGGATTACAAATTGCTCATAAAAAATACAGAGAGAAGATTTTGTCAATCACCTAGCATATAAAATGAGTTTACAGAAATTTAGAACACAAGAGGCACAAATTATGAGAGACTGGTTGTGGATTCTAATGAATTTCAAAAATTGTTAGAGACATTGCCAGTCTATGGCTATTGAAATAACACCTGATCTAATAATTCATTTAAACTGAATTTTAGGTAGTGATAGTCCCTTGAATAGTCCCAGAGAATTGACAGACGAAGCAAAAAAGGAATTGATAATTGTTGAGAAGAAATTACAGGAGGCACATGTGAATAGGGTGAATCCAAATCTTAATTATATTCTAGTCATATGGCATTCTAGAATTTGTCCTACAGGAATTTTAATGCAGAGGGACAATATTATCTTATAATGGATCTTTTTACCACATAAGCCAATTAAAAATATATGTGGGAAAAAGTCTCTGAATTAATTATAAAAGGTAAATTGAGACTTCATCAATAGGCAGGTATCCAAATTTCAAAATTTGGAAAATAAAAAGTCTTCTGAAATAAATCAGCTGGTATACTTTTAAGGATGTGTTGTACTCACAATGGAAGCTAGGAGATGTGCTACATTGGGGAAGGGGTTTTGCTCTTGTTTCTAGGGGAAAAGAAAAACTATACAATCAAAATTAATAAAGATTAGCTTTTAAAAGTAGAAATGATAGCTTAACCACAATGGTGATAACCATACAGGTGGTAAGGAAACATCATAATAGTTGGGACATGGTTCTGTTCTTGTCTTTGCAGGAAAGTACTCATCTTCCAAAGGTCCAGTGACCCTGAGCATCTAGATTCCTAAAAAGGAAAAGATAATTATCCAGATAAGATCACCAAGTGATGAGAATTGTGACTTATGAGGACATATTTTGAGGGTAAGAATCCTAAAAACATAAACTAAAATATTAATCATGATTCACTTAAAAATCAAAGCTGTCTTTGGAGCTGGATACTGGCTCTGCCCTTCTCTAAATCCAGGCATGTTGTTAAAATAAAAATTCAGAGTTTCTGTCTCTTGTCAGGAGCCATGATATGGGACAGGTAATAAAAGAATTTAGAAAAAATACTTTTCTACATATTTATTTTTATCTCTATTATACCTGTCATTGAATATGTATGTCTGTATAGTTATATATAAATAATGTTTAAGTTTTCCACAGTAAACAATGAATTTTCCTGCAGTAATCTTTGAAGTTTCCAGAAAGATGATGGGGCCTCAAAAAAACTCCAGCTTGTTGATATGTTGTCATGATGCTGATAGGACTACTATAAGACTTGTTTTGGGTACTAGCTACTCAAGATGAAATGATGGACACTTAAAAATGTTCTGGCTAGAACTTCCAGTAGGAAACTCCGAAAAACCCTACTGAATATCAGATACTATCTGCAATTATGCCAGACAATAATCTTGGAAATTAACCATCATTTTACTTTCACAGGGTCACATAGAAAGAACATCACCTCCATGACAGCTGGAAGTAATTCTAGATGTCATCCCCTCTCCCAACAAAGTTTGTCCTCAGGGTTTGGGACATCATTTTGGGGTTGATTATAATTGGTATAGTGTGGGGAGTGTGGAGAAATTATGTAGGCTCAGGATACCTTTGAAAAAATGTGGAGGTAGAAATTTTATGGGATAATAGATTAGTGAGAGCTTATTCATATTAATAATAATAGTGAGTAATAGAGTAAATACTTGTGAATAAGTTTTTTTATTCATTAAAAATTTCCACCTCCTCCCCTCCTCCCATTTCCCTCACACTCCCCTAACTCCCTCTCCCCCTCCCTCTCCAGTCGTAAGAGTAGTCAGGGTTTCCTGCCCTTTGGGAAGTCCAAGGTCCTCCCCCCTCCATCCAAGTCTAGGAAGGTGAGCATCCAAACAGACTAGGCTCCCACAAGGTCAGTCCATGCAGTAGAATCAAAACTCAGTGCTGTTGTCCTTGGCTTCTCAGTCAGCCCTCCTTGTCAGCCACATTCAGTGAGTCCAGTTTGATCACATGCTCTATCAGTCCCAGTCCAGCTGGCCTTGGTGAGCTCCCATTAGGTAAGTCCCATTTTCTCAGTGGGTCCTGACTTCCTTGCTCATGTTCTCCCTCCTGCTGCTCCTCATTTGGACCTTGGGAGCTCAGTCCAGTGCTCCAATGTGGGTCTCTGTCTCTATCTCCATCCATCACGAGATGAAGGTTCTATGGTCATATGCAAGATATTCATCCGTGTGGCTAAAAGACACTTAAGGTCATGCTCAACCTTTTTAGTGATCAGGGAAATGCAAATCAAAACAACTTTGAGTTAACATGTTACACCTATCAGAATGGCTAAAATCAAAAACACCAATGATAGCCTATGCAGGAGAGGTTGTAGAGTAAGGGGAACACTCATCCATTGTTGCTGGGAATGCAAACTTGTGCAACCACTTTGGAAATCAGTGTAGCAGTTTCTCAGGAAACTGGGAGTCAACCTACCTCCGGATCCAGTAATTCCACTCTTGGGAATATACCCAAGAGATGCCCTATCATACTACAAAAGCATTTGTTCGACTATGTTCATAGCAACACTATTTGTAATAGCCAGAACCTGGAAACAACCTAGGTGCCCCTCAATAGAAAAATGGATAAAGAAGGTGTGGCACATATATACGTTAGAGTTCTAGTCAGCGGAAAACAAAATAAAACAATGATATTTTGAACTTTGCATGCAAATGGACGGAAATAGAAAACACTTTATTGAGTGAGATAACCCGGACCCAAAAAGAGGAATATGGTTTGTGAATAATTATTTACAGAAAATTTGCATTGGTATAGATTCTTGTATATTGATACAAACTTAAATTATTTTGAATATGTTCCTATTTTCATCTACAATATTTGTATACCTAGGCAAAATTATTTTGTCACATTGTATCCATACATGTTTTTATCTCTACTTAAACTCATTAGGATAGGATAATTATTGAAACATTTATCACATGTTTCTTGCTTGATATAGTTGTACTTATTGTATATAATTTTGTATTATGCTTAGAACTCTCTTATTTAAACAAAAGGGTGAAATGCTGTAGGAATTCCTGCTGCTAGTAGCCTTTAAGTTACCTGCCCACTTGGGTGTGGCCTCTTATACTATTTATGATGATGTAAAGCAGGCCTCCGGCCTCTTTTCCAACTGTGGGATTAGGTTGCTGTTTCCTATTCCAGCAAAGGATTGTGATCTGTGAGTCTACCCCTAAATAAATAACCCTCTATTATTCTCAATTCTGAGTTAGTGTGGGATTTAAGCATCCTTCTTCAGTATGCAGAGTAAAAAAAGAAAAGAAAGCAGAGTGAGCAAAGTCATGGAAAGCAAATCAATCAGTAGCACACAGTGGCCTCTGCATCAGTCCCTATTTCCAGGTTTCTATCATGCAGTTTCCTACCCTGTTTGAGTTCCTGTTGTGACTTCCTCTAATAATGGACTAAGATCTAGAAGTATAAGCCAAATAAACCTTTCCTCCCCCCATATAAAAACAAATCCCTAAATTATATTTGTATGGATTAATAAGAATCATTTATGTAATATAAGAAATAAACAATTTACAATAGTAGATGACACTACTCTTTAAAAATTTAACCAAGCAAGCATAAAACTTAATGAAGAAAAATATGTATAATGTTAAAAAGGACATTCATGAATGCTGACTACAAAGCAATATTATTCTATCATGTTAATTCCTAGCAAATATACAATAAATTGCACCAGATCTTCTATTATTGTCATAGGTTTTTTAAAAAAAAAATCCATTGTATGACTCAATTTAATTACCACTATATTTCAAGGTAAGTTACAACTTTACATGATGTAACTGTCACCTTGTACATTACTTAGTTTTCTAATGAGGTGTGAATGAGCTAAATGCATTGTATCTCCTGAGGCCAGCATTATGAAGAAAGCATTTTAGTGAAAAAAATACATTCTGTGGCCAATTTTGCAAAGAAAAATTAAACCTATTCTCTACATTTACAGTTGATAAAATTGCAATGATTTTTTTCTCTTAATGAAATAAGAAGTAAAGAGTTACCGAAATGCTGTTTGTAGAGGAGTCGGGTTAGCAAAACACAGATAAAAGCTTGTCTTATAGAAGAAACTTTAGGGAGAATAAATGAATAAATCATGAGGCTATACTGTTTCGGCAACTGTCCCAAGGAGACACTCAAACAAAGAAGGGAAATCTGTAGGCTCCTGGCACATCAGTGTCAAAATAAGATACACCAATGGCTCTCCAGCATAGCTGTTGTCTTAAATATCAACACAACTACACGTCTTTAAGCATAAAACAACTCTAAAATTAAACATTTTTTGTGTTTTATCTATTGTACTCATAAATTGGCCTTTCCTAAGCAAGAAACAAGTGGCTAAAGTCAATTGATCTGACTCTTTGGAGCCCATTCCACATGGAGGAATACCTTGCTCAGCCTAGTTAGTGACATGGGCCTTGCTTCTCTCAAGTGATGTTATAGACTTTGTTGACTCCCCATGAGAGACCTCACTCTCTCTGAAGAGTGGATAAAGGTGTGGAGAATGTGGGAAGACTGGAGGGAGAGGAAACTGGAATTGGTATGTAAAATAAGATTTATTTTAAAGAGAGAAAATGTTAGAAGTGTCAGATTTCTATACTAAAGTACTCAAATATATTGGAGCCGTAATTTAGAGTAACTGTGTACTTTTAAGTGTTCTCCACACAATATTCTGGGTTCCAAACCAATTCTACTGATTAATTTTGTAACGCATCCTAAATTGCTAAATTACTCATCATATTTCTTTATAACCAAGGACACTGAAGCTCAGCCACTTGCGTGGGGCCATCTGTGTGGTGACCATGACAAAGCACATGAGGTACTCAGCTACTGCACAGAATCATATTTGTTAGCCAGGAAGCTGAACCATGAAAGGACTCAAACCCTTTAATTTCTCTACAGTCTCCAGGCACTCTTCCTGCCACTTAGTCATTTCATATCCAGAAACACTATTCTAAGAGGAGATTCAGCTCTACAATCACATAGTTATACTGTAAAAGAACTATTTCTTCCTGAAATCCCAAGGTATATAATTTCAAAGAAATGTCTATGTGTTGACTGAATTGGTATTGTATGGGTGCTGAGCAGACTCTTACAGAATATTGTTAAATCCTTTAAGCTCATCTTTAAGTACTACAGAGAAGATGCTGAGGCAGTGGAAAACAGGTTGCTAGTGAGCATTTGAACAGTTTTCACACCTTTGTTCTCCCAAACACTTGCGTGGCTTCATCCTTATCTACTAGCAACTCAATTTTGATATCATTTAAAAGAAGTTTGAAACTATATTCTCTACTAAAAAAAATAAATGAGGCCAACCAACAGTGTGTCCTTTTCAACTCTGCTCTGTTTGTAGTTCCAGAATTCTGTCCACCACTCACAGAACAAGACGTTAAGTCTATCACTGTGCAGCCTGTTTTCCTGCACAGTTGAGTGATCCCAAGCAGCTTAACCTGCTTAGTCATGGTTCTCCTTGCAAATCAATGTCCACTGAGAAATGGACAAAGTACAAAACCCTTTCCTTCTGAAATGGGTAGCAGTTAATTAATATAACTTCTCAGAGATTGCAATTACCTAATTCTCCAAAAAAGCATCCTGTTTTTGGTACGCATTACATTTAAGATATTATAATCATGTAGCATTTGCAAATCAAAAACCAACTGCAAAATTTCCTATTTCTTTAACCAATGAAGGCAAGTCAATTGTAGTTTATAACTTTTTATAAATGACATAAACAGCTTAATTCTGTCTATTTCTAATTTGGCCAGATGAAGAGGTATACTCATCAATATGAGAGAAATCAATGCAATGGATTTGACCTGCTCTTCATATGAACTTTGAGACTGAAATAAAAAAAAGGGTCACAATGAACCAGACTCAGACAAAGATAGTCCTATTATATTTCCTATTTAAATTTTTACTACTTTCTGTAGCATTGTGACATTGATGAGCACTTCGTAAAGTTGCAAAACTTTAGAACCACCTAGAACTTGGAAATAGTCTGCATCGTTAATTTAGTGATGATGATTAAAATGGCGGTACTGTGGATCAAATCCAGAGGCTCATGAGTGTACCCCTTTCTCCACAACCTCTCCAGCAAAGGCTATCATTGGTGTTTTTTATTTTAGCCTTTCTGACAGGTATAAGATGGTATCTTGAAGTTGTCTTGATTTGCATTTCCCTGATCGCTAAGGAAGTTGAGCATGATCTTAAGTGTCTTTTGGCCATTTGAACTTCTTCTGTTAAGAATTCTCTGTTCAGCTCAGTGCCCCATTGCTGGTGGGAATGCAAACTCGTGCAACCACTTTGGAAAGCAGTGTGGCGGTTTCTCAGGAAATTCGGGATCAACCTACCCCTGGACCCAGCAATACCACTCTTGGGAATATACCCAAGAGATACCCTATCATACAACAAAAGTATAAGCTCAACTGTGTTCATAGCAGCATTGTTTGTAATAGCCAGAACCTGGAAACAACCTAGATGCCCTTCAATGGAAGAATGGATGAAGAAAGTATGGAATATATTCATATTAGAGTACTACTCAGCAGTAAAAA
>JABTXL010001118.1:5623139-5631654 GCA_025134845.1 Neodon shergylaensis
CCAAAATGAGTTGAAAACTTTTCTGTTCCTAAATTTTTGTATAATGTTCTTTCTTCATTTAATTCATGGAAAATGCATAGTTAATTTCCAATTAAAACATAAAATTATTAGGTTTATTGCAAAATACATTGGCAGATGCTGTATTTCACTGTTTTGGGAGCTTCAGATGCATCATTTGGTAATACACAAATGAAGCCTCAGCCTGGAATATATTACAGGTTGTCTTCCTTTATGATGTCATTGAGACTCATACAATACACTCCACATGGAGTTTCAAACATGGATGTGGCATAGAATCCATGGGGTGGAAGATAGTAGTATCAATATAAGGGAAATTAGATAACTTCTTTAAGGATTAAGATGACCTGTTTTGTTGAATATTCATGTATAGATTTGCTTGTTTGTTTCTTGACACATCATTTTGAAATGTCTCTATTTAGTACTGCACAAATATTTAAAGAGAACATGAAAGTATGCCATGAGTAGTCATTCTGGCTCTATGCGTTCAGTATCCTGTGCTTTCTAAACAGCCATCTACTACCTTCACTAGAAAGATCCCTGAGTTTCTCTTACCAAGTGTTATCTAATGTGTTGACATTTTATTCTTTGTTTTGCTTTATAAGATTTAAAAACCCTACCTCCTTTTGCTCTCTCCTAAGAAGTAATACCTCCTGCTCATTGTTCCCATTATGACTTTCTTAGTAATTTCTTCATATCTTTTTATATATATTTATTTCATGCACAATATCATTCACTGGCTATAAATTCTAATGAAAATATCCTTAAGCTGAAAGAAAGCTTGAACAGTGTTATAGACTCTATCAAGAAGTAATTTGAGTTGCATCACAGTTCCCTTTTTTATTTCAAAGATATTCTTCTATTAGAAGTAATGGGATTATAACTTTTTACTTTATTTTTTTCTTGTTTAAAATAAACTAAATTCATTTTTAGAGCATACTCTTTCATCTGAAGTGTGCACTTCTTGCTCTTTTTATGAACTGGGATATTATGTCTTTGGAAAAGTCCTTCACATAGTCTGAAATGTCACTCAAATAACAGTGATCCTTCATTTATTATAGTTAACTCCTTTCAAGATATTGCCATCTCTCATTTCCAAGAAATGCAATTATTTGGAAATAGATTTTTACTTTAAAATTAGAGTACTTTAACCCATTTGAAGCAAGAGGTCAACGGATATTTGAATTATGGTAGGATTGTCTTCTTATTCAGACTGCTCAAAATTTTAAATGAAAATTTTGATTAAATAAACATTCCACAACTTTAAAAGTATTGGATATATTGGTTGGGCTGATATCTGTTAAATCATAACATTATCATCTGTGAGTTTACCAAGGACCTCTCAGAGTGTGTGTATTGAAGCTGGACAGGCATCCCTGACTTTTGTCTTTCAGATTGTGAGACTAAGAGTTCTCCATATTATACATGCACAAAAGAAAACCACATTTTGAAAATATATCAAAGTCTTTGTATACAAAGCAGGCATAGGCAAAAGTGAGGGCATGCTTGGTAGGTACTGATTTTACAGAGTTGCACATCTGTGTATTGATTTCGCCAATGTCATGGCTAACACAAAGAACATAAAGACACTGCTACTTATATTGACAGGGCTTAAAAGCACAAGAGAAGCTGAAGGAGCCAGTGACTTTCTGTATGGATAGAATAAAAAGCAAGTATTCTTAGAGCCCATGTTCATCTTCCCTATGTTATAGTTCCAACTTTAGAATATGCGCTGCAAGAAAACTCACAGAATCAACTAACCTGGGCCCATAGAGAATCACAGAGACTAAAATGAACTGCATGGAGCTGACCTATTCACTCTGCATATATATTGCAGTTGTGTAGCTTGGTCTTCTTGTCGGATTCCTAACAGCAGGAACAGGGGCTGTTTCTGCCTCTTTTACTTGCTTTTCATACCCAACTCCTCACACTGATCACCTTACCCATACATAATGTATGGGGAGGTTCTTAGTCTTACTACAACCTGATTATATATTGTTTTGTTTATACTCATGAGAGATCAGCCCTTTCGTAAACAGAAATGAAGGAGTGATTTGGAATGTGGTAACAGAGAGAGGGAACACAGAGGAGAGGAGGGAGGGAATGAGGAGATGTTAAATAAATTTTAAGAAAAAGGAATTAATTAAAATGTAAAAAAGCAAGGATTCAAAGCAGTTATCAACAAAATGTCGAGGCATGAGATTCTCCACAAATTTATGGGCTAGTAATCTGGTGTAAGTGTCAAAGACAACAGAAACTTTTGCAGCATCTCATCCCAGATCTTCCTGGTTTATTATAGGGAATATGCATTGCTAGATGTCTGATCTTTCATTATCTACTATATTACTTACCGGATAAAACTTGCTGGCATAGTTTTGGAAATATTCAAAACAATCTTTAGAAGTATATATTATGAAGAAAAGGCATAAAAATGAGCAGCAAAAGAAATAAAAACCAATTCTCTATAGAGCTTAGAAATAGAGACAGACTAGCACTAGAGAGATGGATCAGCACTTAAGAGCACTGGCTACTCTTCCATAGGACACGGGTCCAGTTCCCAGCACCCACATGGCAACTCACAACTGTCTAGGGGAACTGACACCCTCACATAGACAACCAGGCATCTAAAAACACTAATGCACATAAAATAAAAATAAATAATTTAAAAAGTAAGAAATAAAACTAGTAGCTATGATCAAATGATCTTGCCTTGCTTCAGAGACACTAATTAATAGAAAGAGGATTTCATTAACTAAATAGAATTATTAGATTTTGCATAAAGCAGTTATTGCCACACACCCATATTTAACCTGCCACAGCTAATCTCAATTGAATGCATTTATATGATAATAAAGTTTTGTCTCTTTCATCTTTTTCATCTTTCTTACATCATTGTAAAAATACATCTCTCACCTCATAGGAAATAGTTTATTTTGGAGCCAAATTTGAGTGATGATGGCCAGCAAATGAATATTTTAGGTTTTTCCAAATTCTCTATTCAAATGGAGAATCAATCACTTTCATGAGAGGTTCATTGTAAGAGAACAAAGAAAGTGATAAATGTAAGCACTTACAACAACGTGGTGAAATCAGACTAGGTTGTGTTAATACAGGACATTCGATTCACAGTCAAGGTGTGAGGTCTGACACAGATAATGACTAGTTAGTGAGTGAACAATAGCCCAAACAAAATTGTATTTAAGCTCTGGACAAGAAACTTTCCAACACTCCACATTCATAGAATTTTTAATTATTCTTTGTGGGCACAGCCTTTTTTTTTGTCTGTTTGTTTTTTAAAGAATTCTCTTCTGCAATTATATTCCACTTGTGGATCTAAGCAACTGACTTTTTTACGTTTTCCCAACAATATTATACATTCTTAATATTTGTAATTTGAGTCTATGGTACTACCTCATTGTACGAATTGTATCATTACTTGAATGATACAAATTTGGAGAAAATATTGCGGATTCAAAAGTATACATAATTGAAACTTAATTATCCTGCTGATATCGCCCACTATGAAAAATAATTATCCATGAATAGTAATGTGAGAGTACCTGTCAAGTTTCAGTCATCCCTTTTAAGAGTCATCCAATCATCCATTAATCATCCAGCTCCTTATAGCTCACAATATAGAGATGTGACTGTAATTAATGAATATTAAACATAATGACTTAAGAATACCTGCCTTAACTTGATATGCCAGAGTTTGTTGACTCCCCAAGGAAGGCTTTACCCTTTCTTAGGAGTTTACAGAGGGTTCAGTGAGGGGAAAATGGAGGGAGAGGGGGAGGAGAGGGGAAATTGTGGTTGGAATGTAAAATGAAAAAACAAACTTTTAAATGATAAAAAAGCATTTATTTTATACAAGAAGCTTATTGTTTTATTTTGTTTTGCTTTGTTTTGTGTTTTTCTTTATATATATAACTAAATTTTAATATTTAAAACTATTTTTAAATATAAATATATTGTGATCATTTTCATTCCCTCCTCCAAGTACTTTCAGATCGTTTGACCTACCTATCTACCCTTCTTTAAATTCTTTCTCAAGAAAATAAGCTAAAATCCAATACAACAACAAAACCTCCCCAAACCAAGAAAACAAAACTACATGCACACAGACACATCAAAACAAACAAAAATCCCAAAATAATAAAAAATAAATTAACAACAACAGCAAAAAGTCTTCAACTTTAACCAAATGAAAGCCAACAAACACACAAAAAATAACTGTACAGTCCATTCTATGTTTATCAACTGCTCCTGAAATGAGACCTGTCCTGGAGTGGTTGATATATGAAGTGTCACTCTACTGGGGGAAAAAAAAAAAAAAAACGAAACTGGTTTTTTTTTTCTTTCTGCAGATATAAGTAATCATTCAGTTACTAACCTCTCTCTTGGTAGGTAGATTTACACTCATTCATTTAAAAATTATATCAAAATAAAATATAAAAGATAAAACAAAATCTATCACAGCAGAAAAACACAAGAAAAACCAACAGAAAGAAAACAAAAAAGAGAAGACACATGAATCAGAGATCTAACGGCTTGTTTGTACACTCAAGAATCCCATAAAATCACTAAACTGGAAGAGATACCATACATTCAGGTCCTGCTGCAGACCCAGACAGGCCTTGTGCATGATGCTTTAGTCCCTCTGAGCCCATAGGAGCTTTGCTTATGATGATTCAGAAGGTGGTTTTTGGCATTCTCCACACCCTTTGATTTTTACACTCTTTCAGACTCCTGCTCTGTGGGATTCCGTAAACTCTTATGCTTTAATAACAAAACATTAATGAATCTTGTTTGGCAGTACTTGATGTTCTAACAGGTCTCTGGTCTGAAGGGGAAGTAATGGATAAGATTTGATAAAACAAAAGTATTCTGAGCCTTGAATGGTATTACAAATTAATATATTATGATGAAAACTGAAAAGGAATAATCAGAAATCATATGTCTAATTCCAGAAAGTCATTGTAGAATTTCATGTATATTATATCTGTAAAACCTCAAGAGGTCAGAAAATTTCTACTGTTTGTTCTTTGGTAACAATTTAACATTGCAGTCACAGAAATCAATTATAGGTCATTATACCTTTAAATATACACTAAGCATAATTCCATTTCCTCCTCTTTTCATTGTTGTTGCTGCTGTTTTTGTTGTTGTTGTTTGCTTGTTTGTTTTTTGCTGGTGTAGTTGTTGTTGTGTTCCAATACAGGGTTTCTTTGTTTAATAGCCCTGGCTCTCCTGGACTCACTTTGTAGACCAGGCTGACCTCAAACTCACAAAGGTCCGCCTGCCTCTGCCTCCTGAGTGCCGGGATTAAAGGCGTGCGCTGATCCCACCCAGATTCCATTTCCTTTTTATTCTTCACTCCACACAGAAGGATTTTTGCATTGCTATTTTGGTCATAATTTATGTATTTCATGATATTCCTTTTTACATTTTATGAAAATTTTACTCAAACTTCAATAATTATCTTAGTATATAATTTATAATAATATGAATAAATAATTCATCTTCAATGTTCATAATTCACATTCCATAAAATACACAGTGTACTTGAAGGCTAACATTTATTTTTTTTTACATACTTTCAAATCTAATATAGGTCAATGTCACTTAAATATAAGTCATACCATTGAACAAATCACATCTTGAACTCAGACACTTTGGTACAGTACTATCCTTCTAGTCAACTCTCACCATCTTCAAGAATTTAGTTAACCCTCTCACCAAAATTCACCACAGCTCGGATGGTTGACTGTTGACCTTCCTTCTTGGTGGAGGGGGCAGCTTGGTCACAGTCCTATATCTGGGTATCCAGCCACTATTTCCAACCAGTTGTTTGCAGGTTGGCTGTAATTGCACTTGTGCTCAGCTTCTCTGGGAAAGCCTTGAGAATACAGACAGATAAAGGTGATGGGAGTGAACACTACTGTGAGCAGTCACCCTTCATGCTGTTTGAGAATCAGAAGACCCAATGGCTCATTTCCACGCTTAGTTATCCCATATGAACAGAAAAACTGAAAAAGGCAGCATACATTCAGAGGATCTGGTGCAAACCCACGCATAATCTGTGCATGCTGTTTCTGTCTCTATGGGTCCGTATGAGTTTTGCTCATGTTGATTTCTAGTGTGGCTTCTTTTAGGTTACCTATGCACTTGCCTGTAACCTCTCACCCATTGCTTTGTAAGTATGCTCAACAAACCTACTGTTTCTACAGTGTGAACATTGGTGGAATTGCTGTTTTGTCACAGAGACTGAGAGAGGAGTAGATATTGTTTACATCTCCTTTAGGGATGGAATTTCAGCAACAGACAGTTATGAGGAAAAGGTATGCAGATAGGTAGTGTCCTGAATAACAGAGAAAAACCTGAATTAGCAGGAAAAACTGAAATACACAGTTAAAATAACTTTCATATACGTTTGTATATATTTTTAATTTGATCCATAAGGCAATATAATTGGCATTCCTCTACATATCCTTTATTATATACCAAATCAGTCTGAATACATTTCTAGATGTATATGTTAAAAATTATTAAACCATTATATAACTGTACAACTATATTATTATTGGTTCATACATTGTTAATTTTCTTCATAATTTTTAATATTAAAATTTTGTTATGTGTAGGCAATTGTGTTTGTCAGCGTAAATTTATGTAAAATATTGGATTTTGAAATAAAATATATTGTATTCTAATTTTTGGACATATCCAAACTGCCATAATAGTGAGTGATTTCAGTAATTCTGTAGTAAGCTATCAATTGAAATGACAGTACATCCAGCATAAATTTAAATACTTACATAGGTTTATTTTATAATATTTAATACTTTATACTTTTAGTTTGATTACATTCTTAGGCAACTTTGGTTTAGTCATTTGAAGTTCTGTGTAGATTGTTTTCTATGAAGTTTTTACCTTCATTTTGTTCATACAGAAAAGTTACTGTGTTATATGTTTAGTATGAATGTATTTTCCACTCAGACACATGAACAACCATTGTTAAGATTTCAAACATTCTGAAGTTATGTAGGGATGCATGTGATATTAGACACAAAATCCAAAAAATTTATGCTTACCTTTATAAAAAATGTACTTTTTGAACCTTTACCAAACACTCTAATGGGTATTTATGAATAAACTAAAAAGAATGATAGCATCGAAGTGACTATTAACTATCATTACGTTACAGTTTGGAAGTAGACTGAAAACCTCGATACAAAGAAACCAAGCTTATTCCTTACTATTAGCACACTAAAAGTCACCTGTGGCCCGACTCTACACTCATTGTGTGTGTGTGTGTGTGTGTTTCACCACTGTAGTGAGCATTGTATGTCTAAAGTATGATATTCTTCTGGTGAATAAGTAAAGGCAAGTATTGAACTATAATCTCAAAATATATTTTAACTTTTGCTATATTCAATAATTTGGCATATATCCTATTAGACAGAACTACTAACTATATAGAACCAAGAAAGGATTGAGTAGGCACTTTTCCTTAGGAATTTATTGTGCAATCTATAGTGACAGACATTATTATATTGTGCCAAGTGGCATTATTTCTAGGAAGAAATGAAGAAATGCCTATTCACTCCACATAAGGAACCAGTGATAGACCAAAGGTAGGATATAATTGATGTTCAGTTTTCTGAACGAAGGGGTTTTATTGGGCTTATATACCTTCACTGCACAGTATTGGTGGTGAGGAGTGACTTACAGATGCATAATGACTCAAAGAAGTACATTACCCAAATTGCACCTCAACAGAGGAGATGGTTCAAAAATGCTGGGTATCTGGAACTTGCTGCTCAATTGCCAGGGGGCTGAATAGTCTGGAGGGTGTCTCTTCTAGCCAGCTCACTTAAATGAGTTCTTTCCAGTCTGCTTGGGCTGATCTTCGTTTTAGGTGGCTCGTCTGGCATGAGCCTCTTCTAGGCAGTGCAGTTTATCTGAGAGTGTCTTGAAGCAATCCTTACTGCTTATGTGTGCTTCAGAAAGGGAAGGCTTAGTGTAACAGGTCTGTTTCATTTCAAGGACTTCCTGAAGCCCTTGAATGGATTGCTTCCTGAGCTGAGGAGCCTCTTTGCAGAATGGCAAGTTAAACCTACCATTGGAAACTATGTGTCTTAATGAGCTTCCTTCAATGATGGAAAACTTTATTTCAGAGGGAATTGAAACACTGCAGTGTTCTAGTTTCTTTTCTCTTGTGAGAAAATACCTAACAGAAAAATAATATAGAAGAAAATGAAGTACATTTCAGCTTGCAATATCAGGTTACCATGTGGGGGTTTTAAGACAGGAACATCAAACTGCTAGTCATACCTTATCCACAGACAAGAGCAAAAAAAAAAATGAGTTCCTAGATATTTCATTATTCTCTTGAACATAGCTTTAGACATTAGTAGTGCTACCTGGATAGTATAGTTTAGTATAGTTCTCTCTCTCTCTCTCTCTCTCTCTCTCTCTCTCTCTCTCTCTCTCT
>JABTXL010001118.1:5637818-5649247 GCA_025134845.1 Neodon shergylaensis
TCTCTCTGTCTCTTTCTGTTTTTCTCTCTCTGTCTCTCTCTGTCTCTGTCTCTCTGTCTCTGTTTTTCTCTCTCTGTCTCTCTCTGTCTCTCTCTGTCTCTCTCTGTCTCTGTTTCTCTCTCTCTTCTTTCTCTCTGCCTCTCTCTTCTCTTCTGCTACTCCTGTCCCCAGAGGCTTGTCTCCACTCTTTCATTACCCTTTTCCCATTCACGTTTCCCCAATAAAATCCCCTCCACGTGAGCGCTGTCACATGGTGTCTTTCTCTCTCCCGCCGCATTTTTAAATAAGCAATTCTTTTTATGAATTGTGGTTTCCATGGGAGGGTGACAAACACACAAGGTGCTGCACTCTCAAAGAAAATTAACTCTCCCTCCCGCTAATGACTCTTGATTTTTCCTTTCCATTTTATAAATTTATGTCCTGATGTTTATTAGTTCTTACCACCTACTGTTTTTTTTTTTTGTTCTGGCTACATCTTTCCTTGCTGTGCAACATTAAGTTATTTATATTCAATACCCCTGACTTTTAGTGTAGGCCTTTGTAGCCTGAAATTGACCTCTCAAACCACTTTCTTTATATCCTAAGGGGCCAGGTATGTTAAATTCTTACTACATTCTGTTTTAGAGATTTTTAAATGTCCTTTGTTGGTTTTTTGATGATCCATCAAATATTATTTATTTCTGACAGTTACATCTTTATTATGCAAAACTTTAATTAGGTGATCAGTCCTCAGAAACACTTTGTGTCATCACAATTTTTTCAGAATCTAAGATTTTTCTAAAACATTCTTTATAATTTCTTATTATTAAAAAACATATCATGATATACTGATGAATTTAGACAAAATAATGATGTGGAAATTGTTTATTTTTTATAATAGTCTTCTGTTTATAATTTATGCTATAAAATGCATTTACATTGTATTCATACCTCATGGTGAAGCAGATGGATAAAAGTACTATATCAAGGTTCTTCTGGATGATATATTATGGTACTAATGAAATATGAATCATATTGACATGTGTATACAAAATAATAAATACTAGTACATACCACTTAGCCAGTGTTTGCACATGACCCTATTATAATTAATTTTACTTTTCTAGCTTTCTGAGTGTATAAAGGAAATTTCTTGTTTTCAATCTCTGTCTCCATACTATTGTTTTTTTAAATATTTGGAAAACCATTGCAGAATTCCTATTCCCCTTCCAAGTGAGAGCTACTTAAGCTTGTACTCTATTCTTTTTATATAATTCTAGATTGTGCAATTGAGTTCTCCCAGTACTATATATGACTCCCTTGCACCTCTGCATTTTTAATGATTATCATTCTAAATGTTTAAATTTCTCATTGCCATAATTTAAACATTTGGTGGAAGTGAAAATGAACTGCATATTATTAAATTTTATTATATCAATGAAAAATTTCAGGAATGATTTATTACTATTATTTGTTTTGCATAGTTTTGTGTAAAGATAATAGCTTTCAGAATAATAAAATAATAACTCATCTCCCTTTTTGTACAGCATTTAAATAAACTAGAAGTTATATAAGGAAGTAAAAAATGTAGAGAAAATAATTCATTTTCCCTGGACCCTGACAAAAGATCTCTTAGGTAAATATTCCTTGCCTTAATTCAAACTTATAAAAGGCTTAACAAATGAGGCTGACTTGTATAATAAAGAGAAAAGATACCTGAAAAGCCACAGCACAGACAGATTAATTGGGTTTCATTAAGATTTGGATGATATTGGCATATATACTTATGCAATGTGGCATATGATGCTCAGACTATCAGACTATTAAATGACTTTAGTATTGGCTGTGGCTTTTGGAAATTAGGTGATTAGTGATTTAACACAAAACGGTTAAAATAAAAGGAAATGGAAAAGAATTTAAGAGCCACTTGAGAAAATCCTGTGCAGTCGCTGTAAAAGAATAATCTGTGGCACCAGTTCGTTCTCTCATTTGGATGATGGTGCTCATTCTTACAATAAATTCAGACATTAAGAAAGTGTTCAGATGTTCATTCTGTGCATAAGAGGCTTTAAAAATTGTTATTTTTCCTTGACCTGAAATTACACGTAATCTGCTTGTATCACTTTTATTAGCATTGTTCCAGTAGATAATCAGTGCCTGAGCCACAAACTAAAGCTTCTTTAGGAATTCAGCAGGAGTCCCAACGCTAAATGGTAACAACATTACGAGAGAAAAGAAGTTAGATTTGAAGAGTCAATCAACTTTGGGGTCCTTTTGAATCTACTCAATTGGATTAAGTAGATTATAATTTTTATTGCATAACTAATGATAAAGGAAAAAGTTATATCATAAGCTCTTTTATAAAACATAGACTAGAAAAACAAATTCTATCCCTCATGTAGTCCATGTGGTACCCTCAATTATTATTCACAGTAAATGCCTGTTAACATGTCTAACCTGAGATGCTCAATTTCCATGGTTATATAAATCCTGCACACATTATTACTCTCGATATATATCAATATATATATAGATATATATCTTAATATATCATTGACAATATATCAATATATCTTAATATATCAATGATTTAAAATTACAAATGAGATTTTTGAAATTATAGAATCAATTGTTGAATAAAAGAACATAGACTCAATAAAGACCTTAATAAACTCAAAAAAGCAATCAGAATAAAAGGCACAGATTAACACTGATCTAAACTGTAAATAATATGAAAATGGAATTTGAGCAAGTGAATTGAGCTGGTGAGGTGGTTCCATGGGGAATGTAATGTAAGAAATGTTAGTCCTGAGTTAACACTATATTCAAAGAAAAATACTAAAAATTCTGGGATTGTTAGTTTATATAGTGATTATATTATTAAATGACATTATGATAGCTTAAGAATATTTAAATGTATAGAATGAGAATTAAAAATAGAAAAATATTTCTAAATTGAACCAAAGGGGAAGATGATTTAGACAAAGGCATATTACTATCATAAATAAAGATAATCAATCAAACACATAGTCAGAAAAAGCAGAGGAGGGAACTTGCAAGGTTCTTAAATTTTAGTTTATTATTGAAACAAAAACAAAACCATTTTTCCATGAAAAATTGAGAAAGTGCTCAGGACTATTATAGTTGATTCTTGAAGAAGCAAATGGCCTCAGAAAATTTGCTGGACACATCTGTAATGATCCCTTACTTCCTGCCTTCCTTAGGAAACACCACATATGGCTCTGCATGTGTGTGTATGTATGTGTGTACATGTGTGCATCTGTGTGTGCATGTGTTCTTGTGTGTGTGCATGTGTTCTTGTGTGTGTGCATGTGTGCTTGTGTATAGTGTGTGTAAATTTTGAAAGTTAGCATGATGTATTGTTTTTCAACATATGTTCAATATTTCAATGTTTTCTATTTTAATACACCTTCTTATTAAACATCAAAAACAACAAAGTACTGTTTTATGAATATAGTTTTAAGTTATATGAGCTATTTTTTGGGAATAAAATTTTTTATGGAAACACATAAAGAACACAAAGTACTCCTCTGAGCAGGATAAAAAAGAAGAGAAAAATGGGGAGGTATTCCATACATGAGATGATACCACTCAGTGCTATTTATTACACTCCTTTCAAATTATTCATGAAATTAATGTAATTCCATTTAAAATAACACATTCTTATCCTCACACAATTTTGAAAGTTCATTCTAAAAAAAAACCTGGAAAATTCACTAAAAATAGTATTGAGATAATAGCTGTTAAAATCTTCTGTAAGAAAGACAGCAATAATGTTTATGCACAATTGGGAATTGTTACCTGCCAACACTATTTCAAAATGTTTTATGCCTAAAATCTCACTTATTCTCCACAACATACAATTAAGTAATATAATTTCATGGTAGAAACTAACAGAGAATACAGGTTTTGGATGATATGACCATTTTCATACAGAAGAAACAGATAGGTAGAGAATATATATGAAGTTGGACCATCTGGCTGCATAATCTTCTCATAATTATTTTCTATTTTCAAAATATTATTGAGTTCAACTTATTGGGATGTGTTATATTGCTTTAAAGTAAGCAAAATGTTAACTGAACACTGGAGACTAGATCTAAAATTTGTCTGAAATAAGTAGTATAGCAAAGATGATTTTGATAAATCAATTTGAAAATGAGGTTTGAACAATCTGATAAATTTCATTTAGTTGTTTTCAAGAGAACAAAACTAATTAGAAGCAAATTCAGAGCTTAAATATATCAAGTAAAAAATTAAAGTTCTTGTATAGTATTTTAAATATTGACTTAGTTGTTTTTGCGCAAGATTCTAAAGAAAAAGAAAAAATAACGATGACATCATTCAATGTAAAAATCTTTGTTTACACAATAAATAAAAAGAAAAAATAAGTAGCCAGAAAGATATATTTCCTATATACATGAAAGTTTGGTGTTTAGAATGTTCAGAATCTACTTTCTTTACCCCCAAGCTATGACAGAGGACTCTTAAGTAAATGTACAAGTTAATATATTTAGTGAAAGTGACTAATTTCTTTAAAAAAATGAAATTATTTCCCTTCCCATTTGCTGTGGAATAATCCTTCTCTACACTGTGAATATATAGTACTCTCATTGATTAATAAAGGACATGACTCACCAGTAGCCAGGCCGGAGGGATAGGCAGGACAGCCAAACTGAGAATGCTGGGAGAACGAAGGGTTGAGTCAGTGGGGTTGCCAGGAGACACAGAGGGAGCAAGACATGCTAGAGGACATGTAAATCCACAAGCCATGTGGCAATACATAGATTAATGAAATGGGTTAATTTAAATGTCAGAGTTAGCTAGTAGCACTCCTGAGCAAACGACTGAGCATTTATAATTAATATAAGCCTCTGTGTGTTAATTTGGAAGTAACTGCTGGGACAGGAAAACTCCACCTGCACCCACTGCCAAAAAGAAATATCTACATTTGTGCAAGAAGACATGCATGGCTCTATTTCAAATACGATGTTTGGAAGTTGATAAAACATGGCAAAACCCAAAATGTACAATGCTGGAGGAGTTGTTGATTCCTGAATACGATAGTGCAATGGAACAGTCATAATCGATGATGACTGTGGCTTCGATTCCCATGCCGGTCAGGTGTAAAGATCACTGATAAAACAGAGTGTGTTTATTTTGAGTTTTGCTTTAAAACCTGCAGCACAAAATTGTCACTGTCTATAGGCACATACTCACTGGAATTTCAATAATACATTTAGAAATTTTAAAATCTAGCATAATAATTTCCCTTTTGAAGTGAAAAATGAGGAGAAAAATGTGAAAGGAAGTGTAAAAGAAAGGGGAGAATTTGTGGCATTTGCATCTTAGTCTTAGATTGGAATATTTTGAATAAATGTATTTTCTATAGTTTTGTATTTTCTGAAAAATGGTGACAATGTAAGCTAAATAAACCATGTTTTTTCACAACAAACTTCATTAATGGTTGTCAAGTTAGGAGGGAAGAAATATATTTTGAATCAGAAGTGAAAAAATTTATTTCGTTTGCAATAAAACTAAAGTATAGCTAATAACAGGACTAAAAGCTTTTTATCTGCCTTTGAATAGACTCTTGGCAGTCAAAAAACTGTAGTGATGATAGTGACTGAATCTTGCTCAATATCTGAACTATAATTAAGATGGTTTTGAGAAAAAAGTGGAGCACCATGGTGTTTTGTAATAATTACGGCTTACATTAACATTATTCAGAAAAAAAGATGAAAGTCACATTAATATATTTCTTTAACAGCAACATATTTCTAAATGGTTTTTTTTCTTTTAAATCTGAGCTCTTTTAATTCAACTTAATAATGCAATCCCCTGCTCATTCAATGCAGCAAGAGATAATATTCACCCACTGTATGCCACATAATGTCCTCATGGTGGGTGTTACCTCTGTACAATTCTTTTGATTTATGTTTTAAATAGGATATTATAAACTGTGATCTTTTTGAAGGCTTAATTGGAAACACATCAAATGGTTTAGCAGAAAAATTACTAAGGGAATACATCAGAAGTATTTGCCTAAAGCACTTGGTATGCACCTAAATAGTCACATTTAATCTCTTGTGTCATGATCAGCTCGTAGCATCACTGTGGTTCTGCTTTCCGAACCACATCCCCTCCTGTAAGAAAGAGACAATGGTATCAGGGTGTTTGTGGTAAGTATGTGTGTTTTAATGATGACAAAAGCTATATCCATAGTCACCAATAAGACTGCTTAGATATGGCTGAACTACTCCAATAGTCAGTGAATCAAAGTGAATAAATGGGAGCCAATGATGTCTCATCCCTACACAAAGAACTACAAGAAACCCTGCAAAGCTGGTGGGAGAAGTATCTTTCTCCAGGGAAGAATATACCAATTGAGTATTAAATACCAAATTGTTATCTCTGATAACCTACATAGGAGTGACGTTACACAGACTGAGCTGATTATATTGTAGATGTATGCATATATACATATATGCACGGAGCAGCAATTAATAGAGAAGGAACTATTGTTTTTAAAGGAGCAAGAAGGCATATGTGGAACGGTTTGAAAGGAGGATAGGAAAGGGTGGAGTCATGCCATTATAAACTAAAAATCAAATAAAAAGAAAAACAACTCCTACCGGCTCATCAAACTTATAAAATATCTGTTTCACAGACTCTTCCTGGGGTTGCATGAGCAGAGAACATTGTTGGGAGTGTACAGGGGATTTCAAACTGTTCAGGAAACTCAATGATGCTGCTTTTGTGAGTTATGCTGCAGTAGTTTCAATGCTTCTTTAGAGTAACCACAGTTAATCCATCATTTACCAAAATATACTTGCATGAAACGGTTAGTCCATCTCTCTCCTGTTGATTTGCTTTTGAGGGAATACACATTTGCTTAAAACAACCTAGGAAAAGTGACAAAACAAGTCCCAATAGCTCTGCATCTCAATTATTGTCTCCGGTATTCATGTCACCCTTTGGCATATAGCTATGGTCTTTCATAATAACTTTTCCAAAATAATTTGGTACCAATCTCAAGTCAATTGACTGCTTTCCAAGCATCATTTTCCCCACTAATTCTGACATCTCGATTACAATGATTATTACTAATTCACTCAGTTTATTATTTATTTATTTATTTATTAAAGATTTCTGTCTCATCCCCACCGCCGCCTCCCATTTCCCTCCCCCTCCCCCAATCAAATCCCCCTCCCTCGTCAGCCCAAAGAGCAATCATGGTTCCCTGCCCTGTGGGAAGTCCAAGGACCACCCACCTCCATCCAGGTCTAGTAAGGTGAGCATCCAAACTGCCTAGGCTCCCACAAAGCCAATACGTGCAGTAGGATCAAAAACCCATTGCCATTGTTCTTGAGTTCTCAGTAATCCTCATTGTCCACTATGTTCAGCGAGACCGGTTTTATCCCAGGCTTTTTCAGACCCAGGCCAGCTGGCCTTGATGAGTTCCCGATAGAACATCCCCATTGTCTCAGTGTGTGGGTGCACCCCTCGCAGTCCTGAGTTCCTTGCACGTGCTCTCTCCCCTTCTGCTCCTGATTTGGACCTTGAGATTTCAGTCCGCTGCTCCAATGTATTACATTTACTATGTTTTGAAAAGATTTTAGAAAACTTATACTACACACGAAACTTCATATTCTTTCTTTCCCTTTTAAGCTCAGTTTTAAAATCATATATACATACATATGACACATTTACTTATTCTGGAAGCAAATTTCCATCAAGCATAACGTTGTTCTTTGTTGAAAATATTTTTATGAATATAATAAACTGATATGCCATGCTAACAAAACTGTGACTTGCCTTTGTATCCATATCTTACTTTAATATTAGTGGTATTTTGAGAATGCTCCCCTGTAGGCTCAGACATTGGAATATTTGGTCCCCAGTTGAAGTGCTGTTTAGATAGGTTAATAGGGTAACATTGCAGGAAATAAGTCACTGGAGGTTGGCTTTGAAGTTTCAAAGCCTATAACCAATACCAGTTTGCTTGTTGTTCAAGGTGTGAGATCTCAGGTGTTCCTGCTTCCATGTCTAATGCTCACCCTATTGTGGTGGACTCTTATCTTTTGGAAACAGTAAACTTTTGTCTGTAAGCTGCCTTAGTCAGTGTCACAGCTGCTAAGTCACAACTATGATAACGCAGAAATAGAAAACTATGTAATACACATGTTGAAACCAAGGAGTTGGCTACGGTCAAGGTGAACTGAGCCAGAAGACCCTGAGAGGGCAAGAAGAGATGAGAGGGCATTGTGTAAAGTTGTGGAAATGAAGCCTGGATTTCCCTTGAGACCCCAAGATATTAGAAATGCCAGACCTATGGGTTATCTGCCAAGGGAAGCCCCACACAGAGAGTGGAACTGTCCAAAAACATTGAATTATTTAGTGCACAGAAAAGTAGTATTGACAGAGTCATCTAAGATATTTAACATGTGACATAGAACTACAGGATTTGGCATTTGCCCTGTTGAGTTTCGGTTTTTCTTTTTTCCAGTAGTTTCTCACTTTAGGTCCATTCCTTCCTTACGGGGTGAAATTTTTTCTTTGTGACAGTATATATTGGAAGTATATGTGTATTTTTTTTATTTCACAAAGGTGTACAAATGAAAGACTACTTTGAATCTCAGAAGAGAGTTCCTTTAATAAATGTTACAATCAACTAATACCTGAATTTTAAAAATTTAACAAAAAATCTTTTAAAAAATTTAACAAAAATTTAAAAGAATCTTTGTGAATAATTTTATTATTTACAGTTTTTCTGGGTTTAAGACATATGGAGAAATTGTTTTCCTTGCCTTGAGAAACTCAAAGACAAAACAGCAGTTTCTTTACTTCTATACATTAAAGTAGAACCAATTCTACAATATTTTACTATTATATGGATTTAACATTCCCACAATCCATCATTGTGGGCACCAAATCAGAAGCTATTTTACTTTAAAATTGAAAAATGCAACCTATTTACATATATGAATCTGTAAGATAATTTTAGAATAACTATTATTTCATGTTACGAAGGAATGAAGGAAGCAAGGAAGCCTGTGTAGAATTTTACAAATAAAAAGTAGATCACTAGTGAGTGCAGTAGCCCATTCTACATATCAGTTTCTTCAGACATTGAAACATTACATCTTAAAGGAAAGTTCAATATACAGGAAGTAAACAATTCAAAATCCTTTAAGGAAGCCTCTGAAATGAACCAGAATCACTAGCTGCCTCCTCCCCAGCAGTCTATAAACAGAGCCTATGAATCACTTCTAGACAAGACAAACTGTAAAGAGGTTCTCAGAGGAGCTCAGCTGCCTGGGAGAAGCAGAAACAAGCTGATGTGCGTAGAGGAAACAAGGACAAATAGAGTTGCTTAGAAAGACTCAGAGCAACTGAGCCAAGTGGAAAGGATGCTCTCCAACCTGTTGAGCTGCATACAGTCTGACCATTTTCCCAGATTTCTAGTTTTTGGAAGGAAGGCTTGGGTGATGCAGCTGACCTTGAGTCATTTTTACATCTGTAAGTAACTCCTCACCCATATTCCTAGAAGACACCTCAATAACACTCACTGATTCACCAAGTCAGATTTGGGTGGTACCCTTCCTTTCTTCTGTCCCAGTCCCCTATTTGTGTGAATAAATGTATGTTTTGTATCTCCCCAGGAAAAGTCAGTCACACAACAGCCTCCACCTATAATCCAGTATGCTGGAAGCTGAAGCAGAGAAGCAAAATTAAAAATAGATCATTGTGAGTGGAATTATTAGTTCTGGAATAATGATTAAATCTTCAAAAATATTTCATCATCCTTTACCTCTATTATATTTTATTTTACATTAACATAATATTTACTAATTGAATATAATCTTTAAAATGTATTTCAAATCATTCTACTTTCAATAACTGTAGTTACAATTATGAAAAGAGGAAACCATATTAAAAGTGTTGCTCCATACACATCTTTTACTGTCCCTTTATTAACAGATAATCAAGTTGAGAAAAATTCTCAAAATTAGTTATTACCATTAGGTAAGTCACCTGTATATCAATAACCGTGTGTTTTGACTCTTTCTGATTTCTTTAGACTCATCTAAGCTATAATGAAGTCAAATCTCAATCCTTTTAAGAGCTTTTAGAGTCTGTGATAGAAATTTCAAATTTCTTCTAAGTCTTTTTTTCTCTTTCTATGAACCGAGAATGATAAGAAATTTCTTTGATCTTGGATTTGCCAACAAAATCTGCCCTCTGTGTCATTCAACAATACGTATAAAATATGCAAATATCTAGAGTGAGGACAAATCTTATGCTTAACAGCTACTATTTTTGAAAATCATAATTTGAGTATATCAATGCTCATATCATTCCTGTTAATTATCTTATGTTGAATGAATTTTTAATGATTTCAGACTTTTATCCTAAACAGATGTTCCTTGAAGAATGTTCACTTTTTTTTTCTGGTGTTAGACTATTAAATAAGTTGGCACCAATTTGTTAGGTTATAAAACTGGGTACTTAGCTTGAACCAATTTTACATTAGCATAAAACTTCTGCATACTCAGCCTTGAGGGTTTCCCAACGGAAGGGAAGTAGTAAGAAAGGCTACTTTATTGCCTCATTCATCAGTATTTTATTTGCAAATTGGTTGCTTTCCATGGATGTCTTTCCACACTAATAAGCTACAACTTAGTATTGCCCAAGAATTGTGCACCCCTTCAGGGTTAATTTCAGAGGCAAAGTAATTCAATATTCCAGCAATTCCCTGGAAGAGACTAGGATGGGACAGGGTAAGTACAGACGTAAAACCAAGCTTTAAATAGTTCTTCTGGGGTAGCTACCCATATATTTATCTCCACCCTTAAGCCTTAATTACAGAAACTGTTAGAAATAATGGCAATATCATTACTTGGACTTGTTGCTGTAGGCACAGTATGCAGGTTATGAATGCACAGTTGTGCAATAACCCAAGTTGATTCTTCACAATAGGCAAGGTAATTGTCTATCTGCTCAAAGTAATTGTTGAACATTATATACTGTCTGCCTTAAAAGAACATACAGATCTCACCAAGTCCACAATATTGTTGAAAGACACTCCTATATCATCCCTTCCAACACCATACCAAGGTTTTAGGATTGCATTTAGAATTATATCTTTCTCATTCTTCTTTTCCTCAATTATATAATGAGTGAGGTCAGAAGTTATATAGGTAATGTGTTCAGAGAAAGTGCAAATGTATAAAGAGAAAGACATTTGTCTTTGGCTTTGTACTCATGGCCAGACATGGAAATAGTTCATTTCTATGATATCTCTACTATCACTACTTGAAAGTGATAGCTGCCATGTATTCAGTATGCTCTGTTTTCCATATACTGTACAATTGCCCAAGGTGTTTTCCATATACTGTACAATTGCCCGAGGTGTTTTCCATATA
>JABTXL010001118.1:5651631-5715264 GCA_025134845.1 Neodon shergylaensis
AGAGAGAGAGAGAGAGAGAGAGTCAGGTGTGGAGAGAAGGCTTAGTGTTTAAGAGCATACTTGGCCTTCCAGAGGAACTATGTTTGATTCTCAACCACTCACAACCATCTCTACACCACTTCTAAATGATCTAACCTCCTTTTCTTTCCTCCTCAAGTAGACACATGGTGCACAGATATACATGCAGACAAGAAACCTGGGAGTATGTTTTAAGTTATGTGTTTTAATGAAGAATAATGTTGCAATTTTTCCTTATATAGTCAAACATTCAAAGCATACTTGTCCCAAGTACATGTTCACATATGACTTAAGAGGAAAATGTGAAATTTAGGTATTGATACTGAGTGAAATGGCTTATCCATTGATATTTACGAGTTTTTAAAAACACAGATTGACTTTTTTTTTCAATCTCATAACTATCTCTGACAGTTTGAATAAGATTGATCCCCAAAGGCTCATTTTTGAATTCTTAGTCACCAGGGAGTGGCGCTATTTGAAAGCATCAGAAGGATTCAGGGGTTTGGCCTTGTTAGAAGAAGTATCACTGAGGGTGACATGCTGAGCCCAGTGTCTCTCCATCTCTGCCTGTAATCAGATTGTAGCTCATAACCATTTCTCTAACACCATATCTGCCATGCTTGTGGTCATGCTTCCTACCATTATGAAGATAGACTAAACTCTGAAACTGTAAGCAAGCGCCCAATTAAATGTTTTCTTTTATGGGTTGTCTTCATCTTGCACATTGCTATTCACAGTCATATTCACAGAGCAGTGACTAAGACACTATCTTTGTCTATTTTTGTAGCAGCGTTAGAATATCTGAGACTGGGTAATTATAATGAAGAGAAAATCATTTTCTCATCCCTCTGGAAGCTGTAAAGTCTAAAACAAAGACTCTACCATCTGGAGAGAGTTCTCTTTCTTTTTTATCACATGATACAGATGAAAATGGAAGAACACAAAGAGGGCCGAACAGCTTTTATGAAGGCATTATTTTTATACATGAAAGTAGAGTTTACGTGCCTCTATCATCTCCTGATTATCTCACCTCCTAAAGAGTATTGTATTTCTAAGGAATCTATGTATGGTAAATAGACTAAAGTATAACTTGAAACAATTGTTTAGTTTCTTAAAATCAGATGTTTCCTACATAAGGCAATTGAACATATATATATATATATATTTACATTGAATATATTTTTCCCAAACCCTCTTGTATTTTATTTTAATTCATTCCCTCTATTAATTTCCTTTGTCCATTAGACAGCTTTGTATATATGTTAATATCATATACATATATTGTAAAAATGAGCAGCGGGCTGCAACCCGGCTCCCAGCTACCTTTACCCAAAATAATTACACGGAAACTATATTTTTTTAAACACTGCTCTAGCCTCTTACTGGCTAACTCTCACATCTTGATTAACCCATTTCTAATAATCTGTCTATCACCACGAGGTGGTGGCTTACTGGGAAAGATTCTAGCCTACATCTGTCTCGGGCCGAAGAATCATGGCGTCTGCCTCACTTCCCTTCTTCCCAGCATTCTGTTCTGTCTACTCCACCCACCTAATTTTCTGCCCTATTAAAAGGCCAAGGCAATTTCTTTATTAACCAATGAAAGTAACACATAGACAGGTGACCCTCCTCCATCAATATATTATAGATGCAGTAACTAGAGTAACTAGAACAAATGCAACTTCTGAAACATTTTCCTATTTGAAGAGAAATATCCTTCTTGTGATGATACTAAGCACACAGACAAGTTACATATTGTGGATGCATGTCAGTTCTATATTTTCTTGTACAAATAGTTGTATACTTTAAGCTCAACCTATATGAATATTTTCAAATTAGTTTTATATGGTAATGTTTTAATTTTACTATTTTTATTATTAAATGTATTTTTAAACAATCTTTTCTCATTTTGCATACCTATCCCAGTTCCCACTCACTCTTCTTCTTCTCCCCTGATTGTCACCCAGCCTAGCCCCCATCCACTCATCAGAGTTTGTGGCAGGACTGAGGTCCTTCCCCCTATATCTAGGCTAAGCAAGGTATCTCTCTAAAAAGAATAAGCTTGAAAATGTCAGTTAAAGCAGTAGGTATAAATCCTGGTCCCACTAATAGTGGCTCCTCAGACTGTCCTGTAGTGGCATTTCATTTATATTTTAATAAATTAAGTTTGCCTGAAGATCAGAGAATAAAACAGCACCACTGTTCAGCCTTACAGACCAGGCAGTGGTAACACACACCTTTAATCCCAGTAGACATACTAGTTGCCATAGAAACCAGGTGGCACATGCTTTTAATCCCAGTGGTGCGTGCCTTCAATCCCAGCCCTATAGAGAAATATAAGAAAGGAGGAGACATCTCAGACTCAGGCTCATTCTGAGATTCCTGCAGTCAGAAATTTTGGACTGAGGTTGAAGTAAGAGCCAGTGGCTTGCTTTTTTTTTTTTCTTTTCTGACCTTCAAGTTGAACCCTAATTTCTCTCTCTGAGTTTTTATTAATTGTAATCAATTTGAAGGCCAACTTTTGGTGCATGAATTTACAAAAAGAAACATCAGCCTGAGGCTTTTTAGCCACCAGCCCAGGCCAGAGCTGGGATTGCAATTCCAGCTCTAAGAATTGGAACCCAAACCAAGCCACCTGGGTTCAGGAGAAGCACTATTGCTTCCAACTCCTTTCTGCACTGGCTTAGCTTCCTCTTTCTGCCATGCTCTCCCAGAGGGCACCCACATGGCTTTTGACTCTGGTGGCCCCCTGCAACTTCCTATGGCTCTTGTGTCTTGAGGCTTGCCTCTAGCCCAGCATGCTTGCCACTCCCACTGTGGCTACCCCATCTTCCCCTGACTCCTACTACCAGTGAACAACTGCTACATGGCTATTCTGACTAGCATGTTTTAATAAAATTCTGTTCAGTTTTTGTTGGAGTTCTGCATAGAAAATCCACAGATTTTTCTGGCCCACATTGTTATTACACCTTAAAAGTCTCAACTAAACCAGGATTTTAACAGAGATAAGCCATCTGCTAAATTTATTTATTTATTTGTTATTTGTAATTTGTAAACAATCTCTAAAATAATTTCAGATAATATTCTGATACAAAAATTTAATAACCTTTTGATTCTATTATGAATAAAATTCTAGAAAAGGTATATGACCTACCTGGGAATTTACCTTATTAGACATAGCTGCTATCAGTTTGCTAAATTATATTATATCTGTAAAGAAATGATTTGATAACAACCAAGAATGAGAAACTTGTAGAAATAATACAGACTTTACAGACTAATAATAAAAAGTTGGCTAAAAGGATTCTTACTGTTGTAATAAGAATGGCAGGACTATATTCCTGGCACCCGGCCTCCCACATGGCTAGCTTATGCCCCGAAATAATTACATGGAAACTGTATTCATTTAAACACTGCTTGGCCCATTAGTTTTAGCCTCTTATTGACTAGCTTGTACATATTGATCTAATCCATTTCTAATAATCTGTATAGTCCATGAGGTGGCTTACCAGGGAAGATCTTAACCTGTGTCTCTATCTGGTGGGAGAATCATGGCGACTCCTGACTTGGCTTTCTTTCTCCCAGCATTCTGTTCTGTCTACTCCGCCTACCCAACCCTCCAACCCATCAGGGCCAAGCAGTTTTCTCCATTAATTAACCAATGAAAGCAACAGATAAATACAAGACCCACCTCCATCATCTTACCATTGAAAATGACAACCATAATTTGACAAGCAAAATTTACTCCATATCAATGGTTATGAAACCTTACAAAATGGTACTGAGAGATTATCTGAAAGGATTCATAGTGTTAAAATTGACAATCAAAATCTGTTAAGAGCACGAGCAAGGAACTCAGGACCGCGAGAGGTACACCCACACAATAAGACAATGGGGATGTTCTATTGGGAACTCACCAAGGCCAGCTGGCCTGGGTCTGAAAAAGCCTGGGATAAAACCGGTCTTGCTGAACATAGTGGACAAGGAGGACTACTGAAACCTCAAGAACAATGGCAATGGGTTTTTGTTCCTACTGCACCTATTGGCTTTGTGGGAGCCTAGGCAGTTTGGATGATCACCTTACTAGACCTGGATGGAGGTGGGTGGACCTTGGACTTACCACAGGGCAGGCAACCCTGACTGCTCTTTGGGCTTACGAGGGACGGGGGACTTGATTGGGGGAGGGGGAGGGAAAGGGGAGGCGGAGGTGGGGAAGAGACAGAAATCTTTAATAAAAAGAAAAAAAAAGAAAAAAAAAGAAGTTATGACACACTAGCAGATAGAACATCGCTCCTAGCAGGCAATACATATGTTATCCAAATAATACCTAGGGATGAGAATATAAGATATTATTAATGGAAAATCTTAAAAACTTGGAATCACATGTGCAGAAGAAGAACCAGAAATTAATTGATTTGATGAAATCATTAGAAATAGTCACTGGTCAAGAGATTCAGAAATTAAAAGACAGTGATTAAAAAAAACTGACTCTATTGAGGTATTTGTCAGAACTGATAAGCAAGGAGATGAGGTATAGGCAAAAAACAATAGTAAAGTTTTAGCATTACAAGTATTTCTCAGAGTCAGTGATGACTTACCATAAGTTTTAGGTACTTATCCTGTTATTACCTCTGAAAAGCCACAAATACTCAATACCAAAAGGGTATACAGAATGTAAATGGGAATGTGTATGAAAGATCTAAAAGATATTAAGCAAGTAGCAGTATCTTATAGCATGCATTCACCATATGTGAGGGAGTTGATAAAGTTGTGGGCTTCAAGAAATATTATTCCACAAGATTGGCTTCAACTAGCCTCATCTGTAACAGATCATGGTCCACAGCTTCATTGGAAGACTTTTGGAGAGAAGAAGCTAAGGCCCTTGGACATCAAGGTAGAGTCAGAGGTTCTGAGGCCTCCCAAGGTCAAATTCTTGGTGAGGGCTACACATAATGGAAAAATATTGTCCATATGCTGTAGAGCAGCATTGATTGCTTGGGGCAAGATTTCAGAACCAGAAAAAAAAATTGAATCATATGCTAAGGATATACAAGGCCCAAGAGAACCATTTAGTGACTTTCTGCAAAGATTAACCTAAGCTGTACAAATAGGGTAGCAGATCCAAAAGCTAGATACATACTCATTGAATCTCTGGCTTTTTGAAATGCTAACTTAGAATGCAGAAAGATACTTGGGCCCTTGATTGTCAGCTCAGCACCAACAAATATTGAGTCCATTGACAATAACACTACAATAGGATAGGAGAAGTGATTTCCAAAGGTACAAAGAGACATCAAAATACTAAATGCTTTAATTGTGGTAGAATAGGACACTGAGAAGGTATTGTAGAGAGGGCATTCCTAGAAATAATGTTTCTTCTGGGAATCACCCAAAGAGAAGGTCTCAAACTTCTGGTTTAAGCTTAAGATGCAGCAAAGCCTGATACTGGACCAATGAATATAGAACAAAAATAAACAAACAAGGCAACCCATTATATTGGAAAACTCCTTGAGGGGCCCTTCACAGGTCCCCAGACTTAATGTGATCCATTCATTCCTAGTCACTGTAGATGACACACCTCTCCAGTAAAATTAGAAAATCCAATGTGTTTTATTAAAAACTGCACTGCTCTGAATGATAAAATAAGCATAGAAGATGAATCAAGAATTCCAACATAAATAGGAAACATATATTTTTGCAGATTTCTATAATTGATCAAAGACCAAAGTGGAGAATACAAATAAATAACATTATAATGGAAGGATTATTAGATATAGGTGTAGATGTGACTACTATTACTCTAGAATAACAGCATCCAAATTGGGCTCTACAGGAGGCAGATGTTCAATTATTTAGAACTAGAACTTTATCTCAAGTAAAACAAAGTATGAGATGTTTTGAAACCATGGAGCCAGAAGGACAGGAGGAAAGCTAAGGCCATATGGGGCTAATGTAGTAGTGAATCTATAGAGTTGTGATCTGTTACAACATTGGAACACCCAGATAAACTTTCCTGAAGTCTCAGAAACAGACCATAAAGCAACACATGTTCCTAGGAAGGATAATTTAAGGTACTTTATCAAACAGACACCACACAATTCAGGCTGTACAATAACACAGACAAACAACTCATGAACTCTGAAAGGTCCCAACAGCCATAACTTTAAAATGGTTTCAGAAAAACCTGTATGGCTTAAACAATAAACTTTAACAGTAGAGAAACTGGAGACTTTAGAAGAGCTGGAACAGGAGCAAGTAGATGATCAGCATATTAAAGAATCAACCAGTCCTTGAAATTCTCTTGTGTTTGATATAAAAAGTGAAATTTGGAATGGTAACAGATACAAGAGCTGTTAATGAGGTGACTCAGCCAACAGGACCTCTAAATTCTGGAATTCCTTTGCCTTTTGTATTGCCTAAAGGGTGGCCTCTTACAGTTATTGATTTAAATGATTGTTTCTTCACTATACCTTTATAAGAAATGACAGAGAAAATGTTGCCTTTACAGTGCCTATTTGTAGTAATTCTCAGCCTGCTAAAGATATCAAAGGAAGATTCTCCCAAAGTGAATGGTAAATAGCACCACCTGTGCCAATATTTTATATTTAAGACAATGAAAGTGATATGAAAACAATTTGCTGAATCTATAGTTTATCATTATATGGACAACATTTTGCTATCTGATTTAAATGCAGATACTTTAGAAAAAAAGGTGTAAAGTAAAGAAAGTTTCACCTCATTGGGTATTACAAATTGTTCCTTAAAACATTATTTAGGTTATAAAATAGGTTCACAGAAAATTAGAACACAAAAATGCAAACTATGAGAGATCAATTGTAGACTCTTAATGACTTACAAAGATTGCTAGTAGGTTAAAGCCTACTACTAGAATAAAACCTGATCAAATAATTCATTTAAACAAAACCTTACATGGTGACAAAGACCTAAATAGATCCAGGGAATTATCAGCTTATGCTAAGAGAGAATTGAATTTAATTGAAGAGAAAACAGCCTCTAAAATTCAAGAGACCTTGAAAATCTAGATGCTTAAAAAAGAGAAGATAGCTATGCAAAAAGAATCACCATGCGAAGAGAAATCTGACTTATGATACCAATATCCTCTGCATAATAAAAATCTCACTACCTAAACAAACATTTCTCCTTACTTCTCAGTATAATCGTACTCATGACTTCCCTAAAAATCAAAGATGCTTTGGAATTGGATGGTGACTCTCCTTCTGTAAATCCAAGCATGCTGTTAAAAGAAAAATTCAGAGTTTCTTTCTCATATCAAAAAAAAACCTGATATAGGACAGAAAGAAGATAAAGTCTAGGGGCTAAGGATATCAAAACTCTGCTTTCAAAAATTTTACTTCTCTCCATACTTATTTCCATCTCTATGGTTACTTTCTTTGAATATATGTCTATTGAAATTTAAACTTTCTGTTTTGATATAAATAATGTTTACATTTTACACAGCGAACAATAAATTTTCCTACAATAATATTTGAAGTCTCCATAAAGAAGATGGGGCCCTTCGGCAGTGATTCCACCTGGTTCATATGATGCCAGTCAGCTGATACTACAACTTAAAGATTAGCTTTAACTGCTCAGAACAGTTTCGTGGTGGCTAACTGAGAAGACCCAGCTTCACAGACTACTCTAGAAAAGACATGAGACAAGCTCTGTACTTTCCCATTATGCATAGATTGGACAAAAAAAAAAGGTACCTTTTCCTGGACATGAGAATTAACCCACATTTTTGTTTCAGGATCCCCTAAAGGTACTGTAACCCCCAGACAGCAGAAAGCAAATTTAAAACACAATACCCACATTCCCAAGATGAAGGCTGGGTGATTTTTGGTCATTCAATGAATCATGGATATTATAGATGTGATAGTATAGATTATTGAATTATTGAATCTACTCTGAAATTTAAAAAGGAGAATATAGATATGATATAATAAAAAGGTAGATTATTGAATCTACTTTTAAAAAGCAACTACTAGTTTTAACAATTTTACATTGGATTGGAATTATATATATCACAAACAAATTTTGCATATTGATATTAATATTGTTAGAACATACTATACATACATCTCTACTCTCATTCAAGATATTGAACCTATATAACTCAATTAACAATGTAATGAAAATTTTTGATCCTTGAAAATTATTATTACCAACTGTTTAAGATAATAAGGAAATGCAGGATTAGTAATTAATCACCTATTACAATTGAATTTGTAGTCACATTAGTAGGTTTCCAAGGTCAAACAAAGATATATCATCATTAAACCACTTCTGTGATCTAGACATTATGTCATTTAAGATGCTTTAATAATATATGCTCTTTTCTATGACACTGAAACATGTCTTCTACTGGCAGCACCTATCTACTTCAGTGAAGATAATCGGCATCAAAGAAACTCCTCATAGAGTTTCCTTTCTTTGTGGCAAAAGTAAGCCACTGGGCTAGAAAATGCTCCTGTCTCAACTGCTGATAGTATGCCATCCTAATAAGGCAAGCAGAAAACAAATTACCCTGCTTCACAGAAAAGTCTTTCAGATATGCTAGGCCTGTAGAATGAAGATGGATGCCCCAATTTTGCAGAGGAACATTGAGCGACTATCCAGACAGCCAACTGTTTCTGACATTACTCTCATTTTTTTGGAAGACACTTGCTTGCACTTCCTGCTTACTCTGTTAATATTATTTCTATCTTGCATCTCTGAGGTAGTTGAAGACTAGATACTTATAGTCTTCCTTGTTTACAAGACTCAGTAAAGAAATTTACTAAAGAAATATGAAGTATATAATGATGAGAGATATCAAATGATGGTTTTGTATAGTAATGAAAATTATGACAGAAAGTAAATTAGGTACAAGGCTTTAGAGTCATCAAGATATGATAGATATGAAATATTTTCTCTTAATTTGTCAAAGGCAAAAGGACTAGACTTTGTTGATTCATTATTGCCTGTATATATTGTATATAGTTATTGTACTCACTATTTCTCTTCTATTAGTTATAACCTTCTTTCTGCTTTAGACAAAAAGGGGAAATGTGGTGGCATTTCATTTATATTTTAATAAATAAAGCTTGCCTGCAGATCAAAGAGTAAAACAGCCCCACTGTTCAGCCTAAAAGACATGTCTTTAATCCCAGTAGCCACACTAGTTGCCATAGAAACCAGGTGGTGCATGCCTTTAATTCCAGTGATACACAGTTTTAATCTCAGCCCTACAGAGGATTATAGGAAGGAAAGAGACACCTCTCAGACTCAGTCATATTCTGAAATTCCTGGAGGCAGGATCACCATTTTTGACTGAGGTTAAGATAACAGCTAGTAACTAGCTGTTTTTTTTTTCCTGATCTTCAGGTTGAACACAAATGTCTTTCTCCGAGGTTTTATTAACCATGCTTCTCTGCCCAACAACTGTCATCCACATTCAGTGGAACTAATTTGGTTCCATGCAGATTCCCTGCTATCAGTCCAGAATCAATGAGCTTTCACTAGCTCAGGTCAGCTGTTTCTTTTGGTTTCCCATTATGGTCTTGACCCCACTGCTCATATTACCACTTCTCCCTCTCTTGGACTTGTCTCCAGAATCTTGGAGACCAGTCCTTAGCTGTGGATCTCTGCATCTGCTTGCATCAATTGCTGGATGAAGGTTCTATGATAACAATTAAGGTAACCATCAATCTGATTACAGAGGAAGGCCAGTTCAGACATCCTCTTCACTGTTCTTTAGGGTCTTAGTTTGGGTCATTCTTGTGGATTCCTGAGAATTTCCCTAGTGTCACATTTCTTGTTAGCCAACTAATGGCTACCTCAATCAAGATATCTCTTACCATGCTCTCCCTCTTTGTCCTCCTCCCATCTCGTCCATTCCATTCCTTCATGTTCTCCTCCTTCATCTTCTTTTCCCCTCCTCATCCCCTTCTGCCCTCCCTTATCACCCCCTAATCTCCAAATTCTCTCAGAAAATCTTGTCTAATTTCCCTTCTTATGGGGATGCATGTATATGCCTCTTAGGGTCCTCCTTGCTATCTAGAATATCTCTGGAATTGTGAACTATAGGTTGTTTATCCTTTGCTTCATATCTGCTATCCACACTATACACTTATGAGTAAGTACACACTGTGTTTATCTTTCTGAGTCTGGGTTACCTCACTCAGAAGAATTTTTTCTAGTTCTATTCATTTGTATGCAAATTTCCAGATGTCATTGTTTTTGTTTTGTTTTTTTTTCTGCTGAGTAGTACTCCATTGTGTAAATGTACACATTTCTTTATCCATTCTTTGATTGACGGGCTCCTAGGTTGTTTACAGGTTTTGGCTATTACAAATAACAATGCTTCGAACATAGGTGAGCAAATATCCTTGAGGCATGAGTGTGTATGATTTGGGTATATGCCCAGGCATGGTATTATTGCTAATAAATTTTATACTAAAAAGACCTCAATTAAATCTTGAGTGCAATAAAGAAGAATGTATAGGTGAGATCACCCTCACCTATTAGTCAGTATAAGAATGTAATCAAAAATAAAAATATTGGTGGCACATGCCTTTAATTCCAGCACTCGGGAGGCAGAGGCAAGCAGATCTCTGTGAGTTTAAGGCCAGCCTGGTCTACAAGAGCTAGTTCCAGGACAGGAACCAAAAAGCTACAGAGAAACACTGTCTCGAAAATCCAAAAATAAATAAATAAATAAATAAAAATATTAAAAGCAGACAATTTGCCCATGGAAAATATTTTACTGAAATTTTGCTTTTGCATATTTCATAAAATTGAGAATACAAGTATTTTTAAAATCTGTATTGAGTACAAATGCTGTTGAAATGTTCATTCATTTATGTAATGCTATTATAGGGTCTCTGAATTATTTTGAGTTGAACATAATAACTTCTACAATTTCTAAAATGATTGAACATCTAAACCAAGAATTACCAGAATACCTGACTATTGCATAGACTTATGGTCTTTTAGTATGTTTCTACATGTGTAGCATGTGTAGACTAAAAAGTTTTTTAGTATGTTTCTACATGTGTAGTATGTGTAGACTCTAGGTTCTTTGAGTATGTTTCACTGACTTATTGTATGTGTGAACCAATAAGCATTGTTGGAGTCACCTTCAGAAATATTGGGAAGGGTTTACTTATAAGAGCATAATTGACTCAAAGACAGCTGTGTTACCAAAAATCCCAGCCTAACATGAGTCACAGCTCACAAAACTTAGATACTTAGAGCACACTGTACAAACCACAGTGGGCTAAACAGTTGACCTGGGATTCCATGTGGCTCAACATGTTTGTGTTTCTACCATTCAGTTTGGCTGTTTGGAATGAGTTGTTCACAACTGTCCATAACTAATAAATTTATTCATTCCAGGGAAGGGAGGAACCTGATATATCTGGTCAGTATCAGGACCTTTCTGCAGTATTGAATTATTTGTTTCTAGATTTTAAGGATTTCTTATTTATTTATTTGTTTATTTATTTATTTAAGATTTCTGTTTCTTCCCTGCCACCGCCTCCCATTTCCCTCCCCCTCCCCCAATCAAGTCCTCCTCCCTCATCAGCCCAAACAGCAATCAGGGTTCCCTGCCCTGTGGGAAGTCCAAAGACCACCCACCTCCATCCAGGTCTAGTAAGGTGAGCATCCAAACTGCCTAGGCTCCCACAAAGCCAGTACGTGCAGTAGGATCAAAAACCCATTGCCATTGTTCTTGAGTTCTCAGTAGTCCTCATTGTCCACTATGTTCAGCGAGACCAGTTTTATCCCATGTTTTTTCAGACCCAGGCCAGCTGGCCTTGGTGAGTTCCCGATAGAACATCCCAATTGTCTCAGTGTGTGGGTGCACCCCTCGCGGTCCTGAGTTCCTTGCTCGTGCTCTCTTTCCTTCTGCTCCTGATTTGGACCTTGAGATTTCTGTCCGGTGCTCCAATGTGGGTCTCTGTCTCCTTTCATGGCCTGATGAAGGTTAATATTCAGGAGGATGCCTATATGTTTTTTTTTGGGGGGGGGGGTTCACCTTCTTATTTAGGTTCTCTAAGATCACTAATTATAGGCTCAATGTCCTTTATTTATGGCTAGAAACCAAATATGAGTGAGTACATCCCATGTTCCTCTTTTTGGGTCTGGCTTACCTCACTCAGGATAGTGTTTTCTATTTCCATCCATTTGCATGCAAAATTCAAGAAGTCCTTGTTTTTTTACTGCTGAGTAGTACTCTAATATGAATATATTCCATACTTTCTTCATCCATTCTTCAATTGAAGGGCATCTAGGTTGTTTCCAGGTTCTGGCTATTACAAACAATGCTGCTATGAACATAGTAGAGCATATACTTTTGTTGTATGATAAGGCCTCTCTTGGGTATATTCCCAAGAGTGGTATTGCTGGGTCCAGCGGTAGGTTGATCCCGAATTTCCTGAGAAACCACCACACTGCTTTCTAAAGTGGTTGCTTTAAGTCTTTGAAGAAAGAAATTGAAGAGGACATCAGAAAATGGAAGGATCTCCCTTGCTCTTGGATTGGGAGGATCAACATAATAAAAATGGCAATTCTACCAAAAGCAATCTATAGATTCAATGCAATCCCCATCAAAAACCCATCAAAATTCTTCACAGATCTGGAGAAGACAAAAATCAACTTTATATGGAAAAGCAAAAAAACCCAGGATAGCCAAAACAATCTTATACAATAAAGGATCATCTGGAGGCATTACCATCCCTGACTTCAAACTCTATTACAGAGCTACAGTATTGAAAACAGCTTAGTATTGGCATAAAAACAGAGAAGTCGACCAATGGAATCGAATAGAAGACCCTGACATTAACCCACAAACCTATGAACACCTGATTTTAAGGATTTCTTAGCAAGAGTAAATGTTTTACTTTTTTTAGGAAATTCTTTGTGACCCCTTTTTTAAACATCCTTCTCAAAATATCCTATTTTTATCTCCCCTTTAACATCCTGTGTATTACTGTTGTGTAGTAGTTTCCTCTGAGTTTAAAACCTTATATCCCACTTTAGTGACTTACCATACATCCTAGTTACTTAGTCAACATTGTGAAAAGAATGTGTGGTTTTTAAAATATTTAAATATTCCCATTTTTCTTCTTATTTTGTTTTTAAACAGTATCATGGCTAAAATTTGGCAACATGTAATATCTGATATTCAATGGCTATATTATTATTATAGACTTGGAACTAATCAGACCAGTAACAAATTATCACCCTTATGCAACCAAGAACATACCCCATACATTCATGACTGTACACAAAGAAACATACACAATCCCGTGGAAGAACAATGCAATTGCTTTAAAAGTACTTTAGATTTTATTATATTATTTTGAATATATGAGTATCTGATTATCTATGTGAATACCACATACATGCCTGCTAGTTATATGTTGAACTCAGAAGAGAATATTGAATCCTACTGCTTTGCTTGATTGTTACCAGTTCAGTTACCACACAGTCCCAGAACCTAGGCTATGAGTTGGTCCAGCCAATATCCACATCATCAAGGACCTTCTGAAGCATGGAAAGGGACCAAGGATCTTCATGACACAGGGCAACAGCAGGATATCAAAGAGTCCCAGTATAGGCCCAGTAGATAGTGTGCAGCGAAAGCCAGAGGCCTCAAATCTTTGCAAGTAAAGATGTATGGAAGAGGGCACACTGTTCGAATCCCTGTGTCACTCTACGCTCTCCACTGTTTTTCCTTTTAAATTTTATTTATTTTTGTGGGGAAAGTTGCAAAGGCAGAGAACATGAAGGGATGGGGAGATGAATGGGGTCAGGATGCGTGATATGAAACCCACAAAGAATCAATAAAATGTTTAAAGAAAATAAAGATCATATAATTAGTTGGCTTTAAAAATTAAATCAAAAATCTAACTTAATTTAATATCTATCTACAATGCTAATGGACTGTTTAATCTTACTTTGTCATTTGTAAGTAATCATTCTAGAAATAACTGAATAAATCTTCAAATTAACAAAAATGTTAAATATAATAATGCATGTTCACTTTAAATCCTATGTAATCAGAAACATTAGGTTTATGAAGATAGTTGAAAGCTTTCCCAACATCTACATGATGCAGTGGTTATTCCATTTTTCACTTCACCTTGAAGCTAAATTAACTACATCATAAAGCAGAGTTTTATAGATTATCACAAATACTTCAAATTATATTCTATAACCAAAGAATTGCCTTTTAGGTCACTTTTCTGTTTTATCCTAGTAGGTCAGCAGTTTCTCATAACTTTTAGCTAATTGGGACAGAAATATATCATCAGTCTATTTCACTCTAAGAAAGAAGGTCACCACACATTCAGTAGCAATATGCTTTATTTTAATCTGGCATGAATTTTATAGATAATGATTTTTTCCCAGAGTCAGCACACTGTAGGCTCAAGCATTATGGCATTAGCGGTATTGTATTAATTGTTATGAATGGATTCCTTTCCCTTTGAGTTCTTATGCATATAGACATAACAAATGGCAAGCAAACATTTACACTCATTGATTTACAGTTCAAATTTAAATTTATCATTTACAGTTTTAGTTATTTTGACTTATTGATAAAAATAAGTTTATTTCTCTAATTTGCATGAGAAATAAATAAGCTTCACAGGCATAATGTGACAGTTCCTACATGAGAAAGTGAGGTATTCTGATTGGAAGGGTAAAGAAAACTGTGTCACCCAACAATGAGTTTAAGATAAAGAAAACAGAGACACCTTTTTTATTTTTAAATAAGATGGCAGACTTCCAATAATGTGTAAGTAACAAGGAAAAATCTTCAATCCTGTAGTCTCTCCCTAATTTAATAATTATTCATGCTTCCAATAATGGAAGAAAGAAGAAATAATGTCTACAGGAAAAAAAATGCAAGCACAAAAATTCAGTACTGCATATTACATGGAAACATATGAACATTAAAAGATAATGTGAACTCACAGAGAAAATTTTCTGTTAGATAAAACTTAGAGTGAGTTATGAAGAAAAAATGTGTCAGCTAACTTTAACGTGTTGTATTGGATTTCATGAATTAAGTTAAGCCAGACAAACTGTCAGGAAAGAAAACAACAACACAAAACCTAAATAAATACACCCAAATCAAATCAGAATACCAGTTGTCTTCATTCAGGTTTCTACCGCTGTGCTGAAAAACCATGCCCGAAAAGCAAATTGGGGAGGAAGGGTTCATTTTACTTATATTCCACATTTCTGCCAAAGAAAGTCAGAACAAGAACTAAAACAGGGTAGGAACTTAGAGGCAGGAGCTAAAGCAGAGGCTGTGGAGGAGTGGTGCTTACTAGCCTGCTTCCCCTTAATTGTTCAGGCTGCATTTTTATAGAACCCAGGACCAGCAGTCCAGAGATAGCACCACCCACAAGGAACAAGGTCCTCCTTAATTGATGACTATTTGAGAAAATGCCTTACAGCTGTATCGTAGTTTGAATGTAACTGGCCCCTAATCCCAAAGGAAGTGGCACTATTAGAAGGAATGGCTTTGTTTCAGTAGCTGTGACCTTGTTGGAGGAAATGTTCCACTGTGGGGTGGAAGATTTCCTATGCCCAATATACTGCCCAGTGTCAGAGATTATTTCATGCCTCCTTCTGATCAAGATTTTGTCAGCACGCCATCTGCTTGCATGTCAGCGTGCTCCCTGCCATGATGAATATAGACTGAACCTCTGAAATTGTAAGAGAGCCACCCTAATTAAACACTTTCTTTATAAGGGTTGTTATGGTCATGCTGTCTCTTTATAACATTAGAAACCCAAGCTAAGACAAGATGGATCCCTTGGAAGCATTCCATTCCTTCTAATGATACTAGTCTGTGTCAAGTTGACACAAAACCATCCAGTACACCAGACATTGCCAAGCAATACAAATATGTTAAAAGGTACTTTATGGATTTATAACAATTAGAACATGCTTGAAAATATAGAACTTTGCATAGTGAAAAATGATTTCTTTAATCAAAATCATTATGAGAAGAGACATCAAGGTACATGTATGATGTAGAATGTCAGGGCCTTAGGAATAAATTTGTGTGTACACATACCATGCCATCTGCAAATACAGTCCTGTCTCTCTCCAATGTCACCCTACTGACTACGCAGCTCAGCTCCTAACACTTAGCCTTTTCTTCCTCTTAAATATCCACCTTCCTCCTTCTGAGAAAAGTTTTAACATAAGTCTCAGATCTGCTGTGTGCAAGGAAACCTCTTAATAATGGATGGCATCACATCACTCATCCGTTTATGCCCCACGAGTCAAGAAATAAAGATAACAGCATCCCCGGAGGGCTTTAGGCAAACGTGCTGTACACCAGCATGCTCAGGCTGTTGTCATATCTGTTGCTTTCAACTAGGACTTCTTCACCTCCTAACTCTGTGCTTTGGGGAAAAGTATACAACTTCTCCTAGATGTTAAAGATTAGTGTACCTATTGATCACCTTATTTCTGCTTTAAATTTATTCAGTAAATAATATCCTGTGCTTGTTAACTAGATGAGGAAATATTTTAAAAGATCCACATAGAGCAGAATAGTGAAAAACACAAAGTAGTATTGGTTTTCATGGCTGCATTTTTTTTTTTTGCTTATTAAGTGTATTCATCTAAATACTTCTGAAAACTCACTGGAAATATTTAGTGTATATATAATAAATCTTAGAAAAAGTCAAATTTAAATAAAACATGGATCCCAAGAAACTGAAATGCATTAGATGGGAATACTTGTTAGAATATTCACTATTAGCAAGCTGAGCATGTGTCCTCCATATAAGCATCAAGACATAGAAACACCTGCACTTACTTACAGGGTCACCTGATACAGCCGTGACGAAGGGAATCAGTCAGAATAGAGGGGCTGGAGCACAACTGAGGCTGTGATAATTGTATTGAGAAATATCAGACTTTTTATACCTTTATCAAAAATAGAATATAATGGCAGTTGCCTGGATCATACAGCTCTAGTAGCCGGGATACAATGACATTTTCAAGCGATGCAGGATATACAAGATTAAAGTCTAAGACTAATTGTGCTTTCAAGTTTCCATGTTTCCTTGACTACTAAGGAAACACACGGAGAAACACAAAGTGACCTGCATGCTTCATTGCCTGAGGGAACTAGAAGGGACATTGTGGCCCAGGAGCCATAGACTCTAACCTGAACAACCTATCACATCTCTCAAGGCAGCTGGGCCAAGGCAACTCCATGGTTCTCTGCAAAGACATTTCAATTCTAATTGATTTAGCCAGGAATTCTTCAAGATATTTGTCTATTTATTTAATTTTTGTGTGTTGGGGAGGAGGTGGGTATGAGTGGGTGCATGTGTGTGTGTGTATGTGTGTGCATTATCATGTATATGTCTGTGTGTGCGCACACACACATGCATGTTTAGAAGTGAGAGAACAGCCTTAAGAAGTCCTTCCTATACTTTCCCTAGTTGTGCTATACCTTTCTTCTTTCTGTCCCTGTACTCCAGGCTAGATGGATCCCCTGTCAAGAATGCTAGAATGACAAATTTGTGCCACTGAGTCCCACTTTTCATGTGGACCCTGTAGGGTATCAAGTTTTTATGGTAGCCTCTTTTACCTTCCTTGTCCGTGGATTCGCTTTGCTTTTTGGTTTATTGGTTTTGCTTTTTGTTTGTGGTTTTTAAAAATAGAACAAAACAATTTGTGAGTTAAATTTATAAAACAGAACACCATAATTTCTCTATAGAAGTTTAGAGCAATAATGATAGGGAGACATAATAATTTCTCCTAGCTTTTTTGTGATTTTTAAAATAATAATAGTTGTCTTTTTATTGTTTACTTCTCATAAATAATAATGTAGAGATAATTTTACTTTAACATTCATATTTTTCAGTATCAAACCCTTAGGATCAAATAATCATGCATCATCATATTACTTTGAAGTCAAGAATCGATCAGATTTTATTAAAATGATGGAGGTTTTATTATAAGATGGCCCAAACCCACTGTAAAGGTATATAACCATAACCCTACCATTTTAAGTCAGGGGCAGACAAGTCACTGTAAATATGGAGCCTGTCTGTTCTATAATGTGAGTTCTGGGCAGCCAGGGCCTTAATAACAAAAATATCAATCTAACAAATACAGTCAATAAATGAATGGAAACAACAGGAAGAAGGAAAGGGAGAGGAGCGTGAAGTCGGCATATTGCTCTCATACCCTCTTAACTGCCCACAGACCACATGTTCACCCTGATTGGACAGTTAGTTGAATTAGCTGCCTGTTTAATTCCAGTGGTTAGTAGACTTGGGAAAAAGGAAGTGAGAGAAATGAGTGATATCATAGATGCCCCTCTGTTCCTTTATGAAAATGTCCCCAAAGCTACACCCAAGACAGTGCTGTAAGGAAGAATAGGAAGAATTTTCTCATTCGGTTGCACCTTCCGTTGATCAACATTTGCCTTCCAAGCAAACTGTCAGCTCCCTCAAAATTATCAGTTGTACTATTTCTCCTCTGAAAGCACTTAACAAGTAGTATTATGTTTCAACATAACCGTCAGTGGAAGAGAACAAGGAGAGGAATCATGAAAAGCTACAGGAGGTGAGAGCTGCAGTGCTCCATGGCAGTAGCAAGCTCCAGAACCGGGAATATGGTACCTTCTCTAGCTTCATTCTGACTTCCTTTCCTTTCCTGGATGATGGGAACAGAATCTCCCCTGCAACCCATGAAAAGGGTCCAAAAACAGAACTGCTTAGTTATATGCCTGAGAACTGAGAGAGTTTGAAGCAGCTACTGTACAGAATAAGACCAGCTCAATAGGCTGATGGTCAGGGACTTGTTCCTCTGATGCGTCCATATTGTTCCCCAGCAGCATCCTAGGTCTACCTCCTCTGGTGCAGGAAGCCACTTCTAAACCTCAGAACAACAACCAGGAACCATCACATTGAGGAATCTACAGGGTAAATAATATGTGCACAAAAGGTTGAGTTTTTATAGGTGAGGAAAGAGTTCAAAGTGTATCCTTTCAGTTTCATGAAGAGTAGAAAAAATCTTGACGATGGTTTTCCTTTTCAGCATGCAAGTCTAAAAAGTCTTTGTATGTGTGGTGTACAGCATTCATAGTTTGTAAAGAAGGACATTCACAAAACTGAAACAGAAATAGACAACAGAGCATTTCAAAATTGTCCATCATATTATTTTTCAAAATATTCTCCATTATTTGTTTTTGGAACCCAAGTTATTATTTATCATCTCTGGTAACACAAACAATTGAGAATTATGTATAAGCTTTTGTACTACTTTGTTTTCATACATAGTTATAAAATCAGGTAGGGAATGGACACATTGAGAAATAATTGCCTTAAGCATCTAAATGTTTAAATTGTTTGTCAAGGAAAAATACTACGTATTTTCCAATAACTGCTCCTCCCCCATGGGTTGACTTTTCAAGAATGGTCATGAGCAGAACTTGTGGCAAGGATCACAAGTTCACACTTTCTGGTATAGAAGCTAACTTTCTCCTAAATAAAAACACAGCTGTGAAGGGGCCATCCATACTTCTCTTATTAGGAATAGAATAGTAATAGATGCTTGGTGACAAGAGCTGCCAAGGTCTTTTGTCCTAGACAATAAAGACTGTTACCCACCAAGCTTTCTTTCTTCCCTTGTTATTAATATCCATATTTGGAATGTGTCAAAAACGCATCTTCTGGTCCTATCACTATATGCAAAAAACCACAACAGGTACACAGTAATGCCATACTGCCTCCAGGAACAAGCCTACTACTGTTTTGCATTTTATATATTAAAAAAAATCCCTGAAGTTTGAAAAAGAAATTGCTAATGAGTTCAGACCTCTACAGTGTGCTAACAAAAGCCTGTTACTTCTTTTTCTCCATAGAGGTGAGGCTGAATGTCCTAGAATTAATGTTGACACCTTTCCCTCAACTGGTTTTATTTCCAAGAGTTCATGTACTCCTTGTGTTTGTATAACACTACACTAACTTTCTTCCATCTAGTCTCAGCAAGTCCATTGTTACCAGCCAACTGACATGAGCAGTGATCTCCTGGCCTCTTTACCAATAAACTACACAATTGAGTTTTTTGTTGTAAAATCCTGATGCCCTCTCCTTCACTTTTTCATACATTTGGGCATCAAACTTTGAGAACTGTTATAGAAATAACTTTAAACATCAAGACAATAATATTTCAAATATTTATGACATCTAATTTAATAGTAGACAAATGAATTGTCTCTTCTGGTGCTCCTATTTTTGAAATGTTGCCTAAAATTAGGAGCTTTGCCATGCTCAACAAAATCCTTAATAAAATTGTACAACAATAGATAACAAGCACACTATTACAACCACAACAGAAGTTACTTGTAATCTTTCTAGCTCACTATAAACTCGATTATGGGATATAAAATAATGTTCTTTAATTTTATGTGTTCGTGTCAAACACTAGGCATAAAAGCTCTTCCACTCAAATGCTAATACAATCTGGGCACTTCCTTTTATGGAAAATCACTCTGCCCCTCTATTCACTCCCTAGCTAATATTACTTCTATCAGGTTCCTTTTTTAAACTCTGATTTGAAAGAAAAAAGGATTCATTCGCATGGGCTTTGTCTCTGTGCATTCCTATGTGTTTCCAGTCAGGAGCAGGATGGAGTTTTGATAATCCTAACTCCTGGGCATCCGGAGAAAGCTGTTTGTTCCAAATCCATACAAATGCTGAATCACAACATCTAAGAAGGGTGATGGTGATTTTGCTATGGAGAGTCAGTGAGCAGTAATCTTAACATTGACTGAGGATTAGGTGAGTGGTGAGAAAACAGAGATCCCCTCGTACCCAGCAGTCCTTATAACTGCTAATTTACTGCATGATTCTAATTAAATGAAGCTGGCTTCATAATGGCAAAGTATGGTGCCTGTGCAGGAAAGCTGTTAACATAATTACATCTCTAGCACAGAGAGCAGATTACAATTACTAGAGAGCCATGGGATACAGATACCATGAGTGTTACAGCATTAGCAAGGAGATTTACAGGCTAAATATCCCTACTACAATGGGCCTTTTGTATTTAAGTTTCTATTCATTAGGTGGCATCTAATAGAGATATTTAAATATTAAGTATCCTTCTCTAGCTAATCAGTTTTTATACTCAGAGGTGGCCCAGTGAGGAAAAATGTGTATGTATAATATGTCAGTGTTGGGTTAAGTATATTTGTATATTTCACTGAGGAATTTCCTGCCTTGTCAATACATTACCTCCTTTGAAAGATATATGATGTGACAGTTATATGTCAAACTATAACTAAAACTGGCCTGTTAGAACAAAAGAAAATTAATGCATAATATTGGACCCCACTTCTTACAGACTTTGGGCTGTTTACATTTCATCATGGAATGTACTATTGACATATCAGTTAAGAATATCAGAACAAAACAGGACAATATATATTTATTTATTTTTATAAATATTTCTATTTTATAAATGTATGTATTTAATTTATAAATATTTACAATTTTTATATATAAATATACAGGTAAATATATTTAAATATTTACTTATAAATAGAGATTTATAATTATGTTATAAATATATATATTATAAATATATTTAGTTTTCAATATTTACATATATATATATATATATATATATATATAGGTATTTCCCTAGCATATTCTAGGTTAGTGTGGGCAAAATAAAAAACTTGTGGTCCAAATTAGGCCATGGTAGCATGGCACTGCCTCAAAAACTAAATAAATGATAGATAAATAGATGATAGATGGATAGATAGATAGATAGATAGATAGATAGATAGATAGATAGATATTAGGTCATCTGACTTATTTGGATGAGCACAAAAATCCTACCCTTAGCTGAAATGTTATTTGCAGTTGATAGGTGCTAGGAGAATGGAGAGCCAGTTTTCATTATAGCTGCTACTAGATGGACCATACTCTAGAACATATGGGCAGCACAAATTGGATGTGAAGGGTTTAACAGAAAGCAAAGGGGACACTAATTCTGGTGTGTATGGAAAGATGTGTTGTGTGGCGGAAAAATTGGGTGAGGGGTTAATCCTAACAAAACACATTGTAAGAAATTCTAAAAGATCTAATTAAAAAGAACCCTTAAAGTTATAATATTGCCAAAAAACAGTATTTTAGAGAAACTTAAGTTAAGCAGGTGTTCGGTAAACTACTATTAATATGTAGAATTAATTGTTGGGAAAATTAGCTTTTATTTAATTCAAATCTTATTAAAATTGTACCTGATTTCCAATGCTAAGTTGGTGAAACACATACATTATACAAATTAGTAAAAATGAGAGGTTGACATGAAAGATTGGATGCTCTCAAAAGGTGAGACATTTTTCCTGATACATGAGGACTGTCAGTGTTACAGGTGTGGCACCAGGTTAACAGTTTAATTCCCAGGTATATATTGCAATTCACACTAGACTAAAGTTATGTATATGCCTAGGAGTATAAATACCAAATTTGTAAATATCTTTTCTATAAAAATCCTGAAGTACTTTAGTGTAGTCAGAGACTGCTCATTCATTTTCCAGCAAACCAGATCCAAATAATCACATAGAAACTATATTAATTACAAAACCCTTTGGCTAATAACTCTGGTGTATTCCTAGCTAGCTCTTATATCTTAAACTAACTTGTTTCTATTAATCTGTGTATTGCCATGAGGTTGTGGCTTACTAGTAAGATTCCAGCCTGGCATCTTTCTCCTTCAGCAGCTACATAGTGTCTCTGTGATTCCTCCTCCTAATCTCTCTATATATCTCTGTTTAGATTTCCTGATGACTTTACTCTGCTAAGTCATTGGTCAACACAACTATATTCATTATCCAATAAAAGCAACACATATACAGAAGAACATCCCATATCATCTCCCCTTTTTTGTTTAAATATAATAGAAGGTATTAACTTTAACATAGCAAAATTACATATAGCAAAACAGGTATCAAACAAGAATTATAGTTACATTATTTCTTGTGAGTGTAAAGTTTCATATCTAATACATCTTTTATCATAATTAAGGAATACTATAATTATCTGTTCTCAACTCTTCAAAAATCCCTGAAGGATATAATATTGAACAAGAAGTTCATTATAAGCAATTTCTAAAACTCTAGAATTGAGAGAGGCATTTTTTTTCTGCCTGGACAGTCATGCAAAGTTTGTTTATAACATTGGGGCATCCATCTTAGCCTATAAGTACATAGTATCTGGCAGACTTTTTCACAAAGCAAGAAATTTGGGAATCTGTTCTGCCTTGTAAAGGCAAAGTTCATTAGTTTCTTTCTTCTGTGTCCTGCAGAATGTCTGGCAGTTTCTTCTGTGAAGCAGGAACCCTGAATGACCATCCTACTTTTGCAAAGTTTAGCTGTCACTTTTTTGTGGGTTCTACACATCCAGTTCATACAGCATACCATAAAGCATTCCAGGCAAGATAAGCTTCTTGCCCAAATGGCTAGCCTTGTGACACTGAAATCAAATTCCATAACAAGCTTCTTCATTGCCCATCAAACTCTCAGAAATAATTGGTGCTTCCAGAAGAAGACATGTCACACTGTCAAGAAATGTCTAAGTTCTTAAAACATTTTAAATGCCATATATGTAAGTCTTTATGTGTTGAAGACATTTAACTGAAATTTATCTCTGTATATTTAGAAACTATAACATGACTATAAGTTTGACTGTTATAAATGACTATTAACCTGTAATTTTTAATTATACTTTACATTTTCAAGAGCTGTAAAAACACAATACCTTAAACAAGAGCAGAAGTACATGGACACAGTGTAGCAAACTGAACTTAAATTTGTATCAATAGACCAAAGTTTATACCAATGTAAGGTATTTGTCTCTATACATCATATTTCCCTTTAAATGAAAGTAAACATTTATAAACAATAATTTTGGGATTATGGACATTGTTTTCCCAAACTGCTTCCTGCTGTTTGTTGAGCAAACTATTTTTAGGGTCCCGGAGTTCTTTTGGGGGTCTTCCATCAAACCACATTAGCCTGGAAGGAATCCACAGGTTCTTATCTTCTGTTGATATAAAAGCAGAACCTCTTTTCCAAAGCAACATATTCTTAGATCCAAATTTTGAAGTCAAGATACCTTTATGTTGGTTTAACTTAGCAGTTCCCAGAATCAATGTCTCTCTGCAATCAAAAAATTAAAAGAAAATACAATAATATACATATCCAGGCTCTCTGTGTTTATTCCATCTTTACATATCTTATTTTTCTTTATTCCTTTAATCTATGACTCCACTGTCTCTTTAAAACTTGATTTTATTTTTAATACTATTTATTCCTCTTTATAACTGTTTATATCCCTTTTCTTTCTTTTTTTTTATTTTTACTTAAAAATTTCCACCTCCTCCCATTTCCCTCCCTCTCCTCCCATCCCCCTCCCCTGTCCACCTCCCCCCATCCCCATCCTTCTTCCTCTCCAGTCCAAAGAGCAGTCATGGTTCCCTGCCCTTTGGGAAGTCCAAGGTCCTCCCCCCGCTATCCAGGTCTAGGAAGGTGAGCATCCAAACAGACTAGGCTCCCACAAAGCCAGTACATGCAGTAGGATCAAAACCCAGTGCCATTGTCCTTGGCTTCTCAGTCAACCCTCCTTGTCTGACACATTCAGAGTCCGGTTTGCTCATATGCTCCATCAGTCCCAGTCCAGCTTGCTTTGGTGAGCTCCCATTAAATCAGCCCCACCGTCTCAGTGGGTGGGCACACCCCTCGCGGTCCTGACTTCCTTGCTCATGTTCTCCCTCCTTCTGCTCCTCATTTGGACCTCGGGAGCTCAGTCCAGTGCTTCAGTGTGGGTCTCTGTCTCTATCTCCATCCATCGCCAGATGAAGGTTCTATGGTGATGTACAAGATATTCATCAGTATGGCTATAGGATAGGGCCATTTCAGGCTCTCTCTCCTCAGCTATCCAAGGATCTAGCTGGGGACATCTCCGTGGACACCTGGGGACACCTCTAGAGTCAAGTCTCTTGCCAACCCTAAAATGGCTCCCTTAATTAAGATATATACTTCATTGCTCCCATATCCACCCTTCCTCCATTCCAACCGTCCCATTTCCCCAAGCTCTCCCCATCCCCACTTCTCACTTTTTTCTCCCCATATTCCCTTACCCACGCCCATCCCCAAATTTCCAATTTTTGCCTGGCAATCTTGTCTCCTTCCAATATCCAGGAGGATAGCTATATGTTTTTCTTTGGGTTCACCTTCTTATTTAGCTTCTCTAGGATCATGGATTGTAGGCTCAATGTCCTTTATTTATGGCTAGAAACCACTTATGAGTGAGTACATACCATATTCATCTTTTTGGGTCTGGCTTACCTCACTCAGGATAGTGTTTTCTATTTCCATCCATTTGCATGCAAAATTCAAGATGTCATTGTTTTTTACTGCTAAGTAATACTCTAATGCGTACATATTCCACACTTTCTTTATCTATTCTTCCATTGAGGAGCATCCAGGTTGTTTCTAGGTTGTGGCTATTACAAATAATACTGCTATGAACATAGTTGAACAAATGCTTTTGTAGTATGATAGAGCATCTCTTGGTTATGCCTATGTACATATTTTAAATACACTATGACATATTCAGAGGTTTATTTCTGTCTGAATCTGTCTTTATTATGTAACTGCAATTATTTTCCGAACAGAAGTTCTTTTAAAATGGTAAACAGTTTGATTGCAGTGGCCCTGGATGCTGGCTCAGCCTCTCTTTGCCTTTTCATATGGTAGAGGTACATTCATTGCCAGCTCTATGATCCATGCCTATTGCCCCAGCTCCAGGGATGAAGCAGATCTAAGTCACTATTAAGCAACTTGCAGCACTTGATTCACAGACCCCATTCAAGTGCTTGGCCTCCTGAAAGAGCCAGAGCCTCTGTCTCTTGAAGAAACTATGCAGTTTTTGCTGCTAATACTGAGGCAGGAAGCCTTCTCTTAAAGGACCCATGCCTCTGTTAGCTGAGAGCAAATAAAGCCTGTCTGAAAATATGTGTCTACCAAGAAGTTGAGCTTGGCTCCTCTTTTGTGGGCCTAGAAGCTTTTTTTTTTAATTCTTAAGCATTCCTAGGTCTCCTGTGGATCCATGCCCCAAATGGTGGGTGACATTTTTTAAATAGAAACTGCTCATTCATTTCTTAGCCATCCAGACTCAAATAATCATACAGAAACTATATTAGTTACAATACCCTTTGTCCAATGACTCTAGAATATTCCTAGCTATCTCTGAATTCTGAAATTAACCCATTTCTATTAATCTGTGCATCACCTTGAGGTTGAGGTTTACAGGGTAAGATTCTGCTCTGGTATCTTTCTCCTTTGGCAGCTACATGGCATCCCTTTGACTCCACCTACTCTTTCCTGTCTGACTTTACTCTGCAAAGCCATTGGCTAAAACAGATTTATTCATTGTCTAATAAAAGCAAAACACACACATACGTATATACATATAAATATATACAGTGATCCCACATCACTGTAGAAATAATTAAAATGTTGTCTTGATGTTTTATTCCATCAATCAACTTCAAATCTGTACACATATGATCTATTCCCTGACCTTTAGAAACCATGTATTTTGCATTTGAATGGGTGCAGAGTCCCAGCATAAAAGAATTCATGGCTCTTAACTACTAAGATCTGTAGGCTTTATTTTTCCAGCACTGCTTTTATAACCCTATGGATTCCATTTACTAAGTACTGAAACTACCAATTTCGTGAGGTAGCATATATTCTCTAAAATTTGGTTTGTCTTTCATAGTGTATAAGAATTACTGCTAAATCAGATGCAAATTTCTGTTACCAAAGTGATACCTATGGCAATCAGCCCCCCGCCCCAGAATTATTAGTCTGAAAATTAGTGGAAAAATATTTAACTCCTTTGATTAGGATAATTATTGCAATGTGATTGAATGAAATTAAATGAAGTATTTTCTTGCTAGCTTTCTGTGAGTGTAAAATATTTTATAGAAAAAGATATTTACCTGGGTGTCCAGATCTGTGCACTACAAAATACTTAAAAAGAATTTCAATCTGAACATTTTAGAGTGTCTCCTTTAATGGCTAAAACAAAAGTTTATAAGATTATAAGAAATAGCATGTCCAAAGACTCATAGTAAAGAGACAGGTGTATATATTAATACAAAATAGGGTTCATCTTCTTAATGGATTTAATTATAAGCTGGGAAATTGAGACTTAGCAAAACTCAATAAGTCTGCCAACTTCCAAATTTATCTTTTAAGGAAAAAAAAAATTAGCTAGTTTGCCAGAAGTGATTAGTAGACTTTAGAAATGGACAGGGAATTCTATAAAACAACCAAAAGCTAGGAATGGACTCATTAGAGAAAAGGTGTGATTTGGATTTAAAAAAAATGTACATTCCATAGCTTAACATAGTCAGTCAGAGACTTAAATAGAAACAATTCCTTTAGTTAGAAAATTGGTGCACAAATCCCTCCTGAGGCAACAGCTGCTCAACTTGAGTTCTTGTGAAAGAAATGCGGCACGAGGGTTGGAGGAGAGTACAAACTCATGCGACAGAGAAAACGTGGATTTTGGGTTAGGCCTTTTATTATTCAAACTCCTATTCAAATATTCAAAGTTTTTATTAAACTGATCATCACTTAAAAAAAAAAAACACACTGGGGTCCTGGAAAGGGGAAACAGAATGGGGAAAACATATAATTATAATTTCAAATAATTAAAAAATAATAGAAAAGCACTGCCAAAGTACAAAACTGCAGTTCACCACTTGGAGTTGGCATTCATCACTGGTGTGAAAAGTCACATTAGAATGCATAACAACTTGGAGGAGCTGGAGAACACTACTGAGACTACAGGCAGCAGCAGTACTCTAAGCACAGCAGGAGAGCACCAGAGAGGAACACAAATGGGCTCTCTTAGGACACACACTGCTGTGGTGAGAATAAGAAACCATTTTCCATTAAATTATAAGAATGGTGATTAAAACATAGGGTTTTTTTTCCCAATGATTTCTGTAGCAAAGAAAATTCGTGAAAGAGAGGTATTGAGTAAAAATCGTTACTTTACAGAAAATGAGAAGACATTTTTCTAGCAGAAATAATTTCCATATAAACTTCTAGAAGTGTTTTGTAGAAAAATACTCGTGCCTTTTAACATAAATGTGTTTGTAAGGGAGAGACTTTCACATAGTCTCTGTCATTATTATGTGTATTTCATTCAGTTTTAATTTTTTTTTCTCTTTTGCTCTCCCTGAAGCCTGTTGGTCAACTCTTGAAAAGAGAACTTTAATAGCCATTTGTAAATGAAGCCTTTACGGAGGATCTCTTGACCTCAACACCAAGTCATGTGTCATGGTGATGAATAAAGTCATCGGTCTGCCTTTATCACTTCTGTGAGAGTTTTGCATTGATCTACAGATGTGTTTCAGAGAAAGACTGACTTATTTTTTTAATCCCCAAACTGAAATATAGGTACTGAATAAAAATGATAACTTATAAATCTTAAAATTATGTATTTCCAGCTGCAAAGTTGTTGCCAAAAAAAAAATAAAATAAAAGAGATAAACTTCTTAAAAAATAATCAAACTGTTGCTTTAGAATAATTAAGGTTTCTATTCCTACATATTTTGTTTTGTACAGTATCTATTTGTTCATAATATTTATTAATCAAACTGTTTATATAGGTATGCTCAAAATAAAACACACAGGTCATTTGATCCTAGAAGAATTATTCTAATAAAAATGGCTTTTATCAAATTTATTTAAAGGTCAATGTCACATTTATTACAGCATTTTTATATTTCCCAGATTTCCCTTATGAATCCAATATTGTCATATTCATACTAAGAGTTTAACTGTTAAAAACAGTTGATACAAAAATAAAGATCGTATCTCCAAAGTAAAAGGAAATAGTTCCACATCCAGAACAGATTCAAGACTGTTGCCTGAGTTGATCAAGCCTCACAGGAAACTCCAGTCACTACTTGATCATAATTTTCTTTAGGTCTCCATAAAATTATCAGTGTCCCCAATCAGCAGGAAAAAGCCTAGAAAACTACACCCACATTCTCAAAAATGAACTATGGATATTTTTCTTTGTTTAGAATGTTGATTACAAGTTGTTATGGATAATGATCAGAAGAAAAGCTAAACAAAAGACATTAGATTCAGAGTTCTTGTTTTAAATAAACGGGGGAAGTGCTGTGGGACATTGGTCTTTTATCCTGTCACTTGTATTATTTTTAATAAAATGTTGATTGGTGAGTAGTCAGGCAGGAAGTATAAGCAGGGAAACAATGACCAGGCAGGAAGTAGAGGCATGGCAATGAGAATTATGGGAAGATGTAAACTTCAGTCTACAGTCATCATCCAGACAGAGAGGAAGGCAGACACAGAGCGAGCAAGATGTGACTGTCTCACCGAAAATGGTACCAAGCCACGTGGCTAACACAGATAAGAATTATGGGCTAATATAAGTTATAAGAGTTAATAAGAAGCCTGAGATACTAGGTCAATCAGTTTATAATTAATGTAGACCTCTGTGTGTTTATTTAGGACTAAATGGTTGTGGGACCTGGTGGGACCAAAACTCAATCAACATTCTTTCCTTTTCTCCATTTTTCCTTCTTCCTTTAATCCTTCCATTTTACTTCTTCCCTCTTTCCCTTGGTTTCTTCTTTCCTTTCAATTTCCTTTCCTGTCGTTAGTGCTACAGAGTGGTGTGGGAAGTTGAACTCCTATAGTTTGTTCTTGCGTTATAGCCCTACTATTATTAATTCATGCATTATGTGTAATGTTTAGTGTATAGAATTATTAGAGCCGGGCAGTGGTGGCGCATGCCTTTAATCCCAGCACTCGGGAGGCAGAGGCAGGCGGATCTCTGTGAGTTCTAGGCCAGCCTGGTCTACAAGAGCTAGTGCCAGGACAGGCTCCAAAGCTACAGAGAAACCCTGCCTCGAAAAACTAAAAAAAAAAAAAAAAAAAAAAAAAGAATTATTAGAACTCTGTTTCATGGAAAACTAGAGATGAAACTAATTAATTAGAATAAACAAATTGGAAAATTACCTGAAAACCTGTTGACAGAGATGATTTAAAAAAGGTTTTACTGAGATATGCATATGTGTGGACTGCTAAGTGTATACTGTCAGGCAGTTCTTATGACTAAATGTATATGTAAACATGTTCATATATATTGCTTTATGAAGAATTCTATGGATAATAATATAAACAAATTTATTGAAAAACCTATGAACATGATTTGAGATGTGAGAACAACAAAGAAACTTCAGTGGAAACATCAGAATTGAGAATGAAACTTGAAAATTTAATCAAGGATAACATTTAGATCAGGGGCATTTGCTAATGGTCCTATAATTTTAATGACTGTGATACCAAAGAAAAAATTAAAATTCTTGAAGAAAGAACAACAGACCTAATAAAATTAGAAAAAAATAAGAAAAAAAGATTTTTAATGATTTTTAAGGGCGAATCCAATGTTCATGGACTTTGTAAAATTTTACAATAGTTCTTAAATGAATGAAAGGACATAAGGAAAACAGGCAGCCCATATATAAATATTTGCAATGCTATGAATATAATCTAAGAGGAGTTCTGGCTATGTGTTTATGAGGTGTTTACAAGTGTTCAAGGTTACAGCCTAGAAAGAGATTAGACCTTCCTCCCACTGTGGTTTACACATGATCAAAACTGAATAATGTGTATTAATGAAAATTTGATTTAGGTAGCTCAATTTCAGTATATTTTATAAGTTTTCAAAACAGTCAAAATAGTTTTGCAGCTAAGTTAGAAAGTTTGAATTTTTTGCCCAGCATCATGTTTTTGGAGAAAGGATTTTGCTGTTGGCATACTGAAAATTTCCATGTCCCTAAAGGTGAGCAGATTGATTGGAAAGAAAGATGGCCAGGTGCAGAAATCGAATGGCATTATCCCACTACACTGAATTATGTGCTTTTTAACAGTGAAAAAACTATCTCTAAAATAAAGAGCACCTAAACATGGATAAGGAATATATATTGAAATTCTTAAAAAAAAATTGACTTGAGTCAGTAATCTTTGTATTGCCATCAAGTATGAACATTATTCACATTATTTATTGCTGATACACAAAGAATATGTATTTGTGTGTGTATATATACATATATATTTTATATAATGTGTGTACACACATGCACATTGTAAGTGGTTGGGACTGAAAAGTATGCAAGAGGCCAGCGGACATTACGTCATTATGTAGACATGAAATAACAATAGGCAATAATAACTTTGAGATTCATGTTAGCACAACATTTCACTATGTGCCTAAAATTCAGATATCAGCACTTTACATTCTTTGCACCTTGTTGTGAGAGGTGATGACATGGGGAGGTATTTGAGTCATGGAGCTGGAACCCTTGTGAACAAACTGTTTTTCAGTCTAGTGGTTGGCTAGATATTATGTGAGTTTGGTGCATTTGTCTCTGTCATTTTTCCTGTGACAACTTGCTCTTACCTCCTTGGAGAATGACTCTGACAAGTACCACTCATAAAAGCCAATATATCGCTATGGGTACAAATCACAAAGCAAACACATAGGATAAGACGTAGGATCCGTGTCACAGTTTGGGTTCAGAATAGCACCAAATTACTCTAAGGGAAATTAAGATATAGGTTTTATTTAAGATGTGCAGCAGGCACATGGCACTAGCGTTCACAGAAAAAAAAACTGGGAAAACTAAGAATGTAAAACACGTGGTGCTGTTTCTTCAACAAAGGAGATATATACATGTTCTCTGCCTAGAAGGTTAGGACTGAATGTAGTTAATAGCCTGGGGACCAGCACTATCTGTAAGACCAGGCCTCATTGAGGCTCCTGAGTTTTCCTTCACAGTCCTTTATCTTGAGCATTGTTTCTTAGTCAATAAAACCTATCCTTATGGGAGATGTCACATGTCTTTACAGATGGATGACCCTCTATGCTATCTGTATGACTGAGACTACACCAGATACTCCCCTAGGCCCCTATGCTATAGGACCTATCTTTTTGGAAGAGATAATAAGCACTTTGCAGAAAAAGTTTTAATATAGTTATGCCTTAAGCTTCATTGGGCACAAGGGACTGAAATAATTGTTGCCAGGACCTTTTTTCGAAAATTGTATTGTACTTAAATATGCTGAAAATAAAGTGCCTGAAGTTAGACTCTAGCAGTTGAACCAACACTTGCTACTGAAACGGGTTAGACCACATTTCCTTCTTGTCTCACACCATCCTCTGACTTTGCATAGACCTCCACAAAGTTGCCCTTATAACACTGTATTTGATAGATTATTATAATCAGGTATAGTAGGAGGCCATTCATTTGTTCTCGGCTTCCCAGACCCCCACCCCCCCAAAAAAAACACTCAGAAACTGTATTATTTAAGTCACTGCTTGACCAATAGCTTAAGTATATTTCTAGCTCATACTTACATCTTAATTTAACACATTTCTATTAATCTGTATATTGCCATGTGGCTGTGGCTTATCTGCAATGTTCTGGCTACACGGCATCTCAGCAATACATATACAGTAGGACCTCCCACACCAATCTGGTACTCATTTTAAAACTAGGGAATAGTCATATGCTTTATATTTATATTTTCATAGCTATATTTTTAAATATAGTGATCATAAACGTTTTAAATAGTGTTTACTGTGTGTGAAGTTAAATTCTCATGAACAAAATGCAATAATATATTAAAGCATAGCTGTTAGAATGCAAAATACTGAACAAAGTATAGGATAAAGAAAAGAGTCTACATTCATACACAAATATTTTAGGACAGGAGGAAACTGTAGAAATGGTTGTTAAAATGACTTACAGTATGATGGAGGAAGGTCATTGGTTAAGTAATAAAGAAACTGCTTGGCCTCATAGGTTAAAGCATAGGTGGGAGAAGTAAACAGAACAGAATGCTGGGAGGAAGAGGAAGTGAGCTCAGAGGCCATGCTCCCCTCTCCCGGGCAGACGCGATGAAGCTCCTACCCAGGATGGACATAGCTAGAATCTTCCTGGTAAGCGCAACTTGGGGTGCTACACACATTATTAGAAATGGGCTAGTCCAGGTGCAAAAGTTAGCCAAGAAGAGGCTAGATATAATGTGCCAAGCAGTATTTAAAAGAATACAGTTTGTGTGTTGTTATTTCGGGGTATAAGCTAGCCAGGCAACCAGGAGCTGGGGTGGCAGGAACACAGCCCGCAACTCCCACAACAACAGTATTTATAAATATGAGAAATAATTGTGAGCTGATAGAGTTGATTGCCTGTTGCTGCAATATAACAGTGATTAAACCCAACTTGTGAAGGAACGTTTTTAATACATATGACTCGTTAGAGTCCGTCGTCAAGGGAAATCAGGACAGGAACTCAAACAGGAACCTAGAGTCAAAAACTAAAGCAGAGATCATGTTGGATATCTCTTTACTGCTTCCTTTCCATAGCTTGATCAGCTTCCGGTCTTACATAAGTCAGGAATATTGCACCAGGGGTGCCATCACCCACAGTGTTCCAAACTTTCATATCAATTACTAATTAAGAAAAGACTCCCTCCCACATGTCTACATGTCTGTCTTATAAGATAATTTCTCTGTTGAGGATCTTACACCATGATTGCTCTAGTATGTATAAAACTGACAAAAAGCTAACCAGCAAGAAAGCATCACTAGCCTTTTATTTCATCTAGAAACTTCACATGCCAAATTTCTGCTGTCTGCATTTCTATCAGTGCTCTTAAACTCCAAGTTCCCACAGTACATACATTAGATACCATATTATGTCATGGTATATATTAAAACATTATAATATCCCAGTCTATATTACATATTATATCACAGTAAACATCCCTATATAATAGAGCACTCAATCACTTTTCCAGCCCCAAAATTTAAACATCAACAGTCTATACCAAAGCAATGTTGTCAGGTCTCTCACATCAATAACCAATTCTTTGGTATCAATTTCTATTTTAGCTATTTGCTTTTTTTGTTGCTGTGGGAAAACAAACAAACAAACAAACAAACAAAAAACCCTCAGGGATCAAAACCAACATACAGAAGGAAGGGTTTATTTGACTTGTATATGTCAATCCCTAAGGAAACATAGAACATGTGCTCAATTATGAATCTGAATTCAGGGACTGAAAAAGAGAATAAGGAGGTATGATGCATACTGGTTTGTCCCCCAAAGCATAATAGCTTTCATTTGTATACAATCATTACCAACTGACCAGAGGTACCAACACCTACTGTGGTCCTAGATTTCCCACATAATTATTAGTCAAGGAAATGTCCTTCAGAAACACCCATAGGACAATCTCTAGAGGCAATTCTTTTACTGATGGCGGCCTATCTTTCCAGGAGCTTTAGTTTGAAACTAAGCAGCATGAAGCCATAATTCTACTTTAAGAATATCAGGATCTTTAATCCAGCACTCGGGAGGCAGAGGCAGGCAGATCTCTGTGAGTTCGAGACCAGCCTGGTCTACAGAGCTAGTTCCAGGACAGGCTCCAAAGCCACAGAGAAACCCTGTCTCGAAAAACCAAAAAAGCCTGGCAATGGTGGTGCATGCCTTTAATCCCAGCACTCAGGAGGCAGAGGCAGGCGGATCTCTGTGAGTTCGAGACCAGCCTGGTCTACAGAGCTAGTTCCAGGACAGGCTCCAAAGCCACAGAGAAACCCTGTCTTGAAAAAAAAAAAGAATATCAGGATCTCTCTCCTTAACTAAATGTTGTGGGAAGAAATGCTTAGGTCCTAGAAACACTGATCTTACACAACAACACATCACAATGGATTCTTAAATGCATACATCTACCAGGTGTCAGAACACAGCCATGAGTCCTTCAGAAACCAGAACAAGTAAGCAAATGTATGGATATGTGTGCTTTAATGCCACTACATAATCACATATGTTGAAGCATAGACAGTTGGTGTAACTCATAGAAATGATTAAACCAACCAAATGACAGCAATTAAGAGGAACTAAAGCTTTATCGGTATAGTGGAAGAAAAATTACTTAGCAAAACCCTACCCACTACAACCATTTATTATTGTTAAATCTTTCAAAAACGCTGGGAGAAATTATCCTCAACCCAGTAAAAGATTTCTATGCAAATCTATCAATCACATGATATAGAAAGTTACCAACATATGAAAAGAAAGTCAAGACCTGTCCAGTGCTCCTAAACATGGATCATATTATCACTAGATGAGTCAAGTTCAAGTATAAATGATGCACATATTAACCATTAAGAAGTTAAATATATACTTTTTAAAAATCCTGTTAGAACGGGTAGTCCTAGATTTTATTGCTGAGAATATGCAGTGTTTCACAATCAATTTGGAAGATAGTTTAAAAGTTTCCCATGGAATTAAATACATACTTGCCAAATAGTCTAGCACTTTGCCTCACAAGAGTTTCCTTAAGCTGAACTAAATAATGACTCCAACACTTGCACACTATTATCCATGATGGATTCATAACTCCAAACTGGTATCGACCCAAATGCCTGTCACTGGTAAAGGGGTAAACAAATCGGGAAGCTCTTGCCCAATTCAACACCATTAGAATAAAGAAACAAATAAGAATAAATTACTCTCAATGTTGCTACATGAATAATGATCAAATATGCAAAGTAAAATTTCTCACAAAGTCTACAGGACACACACATTTTGATGCAATGTGGAAAACAATTGATAGTGGCAAAAATGTGAAAGGGTTGAAGCAGAATATTATTTTCTTGATAATAAAACTGATTTTTAAATTAAAGGTTCCAGTTCATAGGAAATGTCCCATGGCTTATGGGTGACAGTGGAAACACAGTGGTAAATATTTATTTAATGTCTATAATTACATCTTGATAAGTTAGATTAAACCAAAATAGGCTATAAATCACTTAATAAAAAATTAAATATTTACTGTTTAGAAAGTTTTACAAATTTAAAAGAAGCTTTATATAAAGAGGATATGTGACTTTTTGTTCATTCTAAATTGTCTTGGATTTTCCTTGACCAGGAACTGTAAATGGTCTTTTGGAGGGATTGACTCACTGAGTTTTTTAGTTCAAGTGAACTCTTTATTGCTACAGAGAAGTAATATCTTTTAGGAATGGTGACCTTTTCAGGAATAGTTGTGCCATCTAATGTGATTTTTTAAATTTCCTGTGAGATCCTCATTCTCCATTTCCTTTTTCCTTCTATCTGTTCACTACAAGGGATATATACTTATTTTAGGTTTTTCCCATTACTCTTCTCAGCAACACCTCCCCAAGGCTGCTGCTTCTGACCTTGGAGTGTCCAAACCCTTCCCCTTCTGAAATTCCCAAATAGCTGTCATTCTGATCCACCAGATCAAAGACTTCACAGTAAAATCATATTTACCTTGAAAGAATATTGCCATTTATACTTCAATAATGCCTTTTCACAAATCTTTACTTTTATTCTCGTTAAATATAAGTTGAGGTTTATGGTTTTTCTCTTCTCAATTTTCATCTAAATTTAAGTTACAAGTGGTTTCATTATATCTCATTACGGATCTTCATAACCTGGTAGGGGTATGAAGAAATTATTATTTATGTATGTACTGTTTATTTCAAGGTGGTCAAATAGATACTTATTGACTGCATAATATTCCAGGATGTTCATATGGGCACATGTTCTTCTTATTGAATTACTATATCCATGTCTTTCTTTCCTACCACACCAATGAAGAATCCTGGATCATTTATACTTTCCCCTTAGACAGGAAGAAAACTTGTATATTACATAAAATGTTGCTTTTCTTATTTCTTTTATGATTGTTTGATGATTATATAACAATTGTGTGATCATTCCTCTCCCATTACCCTCTTAGATCATATTCATTTTCTACTGACCAACTTTCTTCTTAACAACCTGTAGCCTCTTCGTGTGTGTGTGTGTGCCCGTGCGTGTGCATATTTGAGGACTGACACAATTGCATGTGTTCATATCCAGAAAGCGGTGTTTCATAATACCCTTCAGTATCTTCAAGTTTTAGCATTGTTTGAATTTCTTCTCTGTGGTGTTCCTTGAGTCTGAAACTTATGATAGCTTTGCCCTATTTGTAGCTGAGGACTTGTCACTAATTTATTTGCAACAATTTGACTTTTCTATAGTGGATTTCATGTTTTAGAACAGATTCATATTAAATTGAGATGATAATAGAATTTATATAGATACTACAGGTATTTCCTAAAATATCAAGACTTCATATTACAAGTCCTTAACATGTAATATATGATACACTCTTATGAAAAAAATCAATAAATTCTAGGTATAATAAAAGCCATATCTCAAATAATAGCAATAAATTCTGTATCTAATTTTTTTTGTAAATGAGATGACATGTAAACGTATACATTGAGTAGATGTGATGTGTTGGATGTATTCCTGAAGATCTGTTCATTTTATAGTATATTGTTACTTCTTACTACAGGACAGATTATTATCTAGTTTAAAAATGCATTTGACTATCTATGGAGTTCCTCTTTCGTTTTTTTTACACTTTATTTTATTTTATTGAAAAAAAATTTCCGCCTTCTCCCAGCCTCCCATTTCCCTCCCCCTCCTCCCACTACTCTCCCCCTCCTCCCACTACTCTCCCCCTCCTCCCACTACTCTCCCCCTCCCTCCACTCCTCTCCCCCTCCCCCCACTATTCTCCTCCTCCCTCTCCAGTCTGAAGAGCAGTCAGGGTTCCCTGCCCTGTGGAAAGTCCAAAGTCCTCCCCCCTCCATCCTGGTCTAGGAAGGTGAACATCCAAACTGGCTAGGCTCCCACAAAGCCAGAACATGACATAGGATCAAAACCCAGTGCCATTGTCCTTGGCTTCTCAGCAGCCCTCATTGTCTGCCATATTCAGAGAGTCCGGTTTTATCCCATGCTTTTTCAGTCACAATCCAGCTGGCCTTGGTGAGCTCCCAATAGATCAGCCCCACTGTCTCCATGGGTGGGTGCACCCCTTGTGGTCCTGACTTCTTTGCTCATGTTCTCCCTCCTTCTGCTCCTCATTGGGACATTGGGAGCTCAGTCCGGTGCTCCAATGTGGGTCTCTGTCTCTATCTCCATCCATCGCCAGATGAAGGTTCTATGGTGATATGCAAGATATTCATCAGTATGGCTATAGGATAGAGTCATTTCAGGTTCCCTATCCTCAGCTGCCCCAGAAACTAACTGGGGACATTGCCCTGGGCACCTGGAAGCCCCTCTAGGTCCAAGTCTCTTGCAAACCCTAAGATGGCTCCCTTAATTAAGATATGTGCTTCCCTGCTCCCCTATCCAACCTTCCTTTATCCCAATCATCCCGTTTCCACAAGTTCCCCCCATCCTCCCCTTCTCTACCAAAGGCAATTTATAGATTCAATGCAATCCCCATCAAGGTCCCATCAAAATTCTTCACAGATCTTGAGAAGACAATAATCAACTTTATATGGAAAAACAACAAACCCAAGATAGCCAAAACAATCTTATACAATAGAAGAACTTCTGGAGGTATTACCATCCCTGACTTCAAACTCTACTACAGAGCTACAGTAATGAAAACAGTGTGGTATTGGCATAAAAACAGAGAAGTCGACCAATGGAATCGTATAGAAGACCCGGATTTTAACCCACAAAACTATGAACACCTCATTTTCGATAAAGGAGCTAAAAGTATACAATGGAAGAAAGAAAAGCTCTTCAACAAATGGTGCTGGCACAACTGGATGTCAACCTGTAGAAGAATTAAAATAGACCCATATCTATCACCATGCTCAAAACTCAAGTCCAAATGGATCAAAGACCTCAGTATCAATCTGAACACACTGAACCTGATAGAAGAAAAAGTGGGAAGTACCCTACAACATATGGGCACAGGCGATCGCTTCCTAGGTATAACCCCAGCAGCACAGACATTAAGAGCAACATTGAATAAATGGGACCTACTGAAACTGAGAAGCTTCTGTAAAGCAAAGGACACTGTCACTAAGACAAAAAGGCAACCCACTGACTGGGAGAAGATCTTCACCAACCCCGCAACAGGCAAAGGTCTGATCTCCAAAATATATAAAGAACTCAAGAAACTAGACTTTAAAATGCTAATTAACCCAATTAAAAAATGGGGCACTGATCTGAACAGAGAATTCTCAACAGAAGTTCAAATGGCCAAAAGACACCTAAGGTCATGCTCAACCTCCTTAGCGATCAGGGAAATGCAAATCAAAACAACTTTGAGATATCATCTTACACCCGTCAGAATGGCTAAAATCCAAAACATCAATGATAGCCTTTGCTGGAGAGGTTGTGGAGGAAGGGGTACCCTCATCCATTGCTGGTGGGAATGCAAACTTGTGCAACCACTTTGGAAAGCAGTGTGGCGGTTTCTCAGGAAATTTGGGATCAACCTACCCCTGGACCCAGTAATGCCACTCTTGGGAATATACCCAAGAGATGCCCGATCATATGACAAAAGCATTTGTTCAATTATGTTCATAGCAGCATTATTTGTAATAGCCAGAACCTGGAAACAACCTAGATGTCCTTCAATGGAAGAATGGATGAAGAAAGTGTGGAATATATACACATTAGAGTACTACTCAGCTGTAAAAAACAATGACTTCTCGAATTTTGCATGCAAATGGATGTAAATAGAAAACACTATCCTGAGTGAGGTAACCCAGACCCAAAAAGATGAACATGGGATGTACTCACTCATAATTGGTTTCTAGCCATAAATAAATGTCATTGCGTCTATAATTTGATATCCTAAAGAAGCTAAATAAGAAGGTTAACCCAAAGAAAAACATATAGCTATATCCTGGTTATGGGAAGTAGACAAGAATGCCGGGCAAAAAATGGGGATCTTGGGGGTGGGGTGGGAGGGGGGTAAGGTGAGATGGGGAGAGAAAAGGAGTGCCTCTTTCTTGTTCAGCTACGTAAAACTACTGCTATGTTTTCTGACACAGTTGCTATAGAAACCGTATACTATTCAAGAGTGAATTTGAAAACTCATAATGTCTTTTGGAAATACATAGATTAGAAACCTTGTTTGGCTTGTTTATGTGTTTCAAATACATCATGGGAAAGAACTGAATGACTCTAATCAGGAAAGCAATAGTCTTATTGCTACTATATTTTTCATGCACTTGCTAACACAGAGAGAATAATAAGACAGTGATGAAAGGACAAAGGGTAAAGAAATAATATTACATGGAAATAGTCTAAGCTTACAAATTTATGCACAAATATCTGTTCATGTCTGTATGTTTGCTTTTAAAAGCTTCAGCTGATTACAGTTTTAAAGATTTACTTAACAAATTCATGAAAGTTTTATATATTACATAGATGAAGATTCGAAAAACAGAAATAATTTATCCTGTTATTAATTGGGCCCTGATGTACATATTTTTTAAATGCAAATAATTCATGTTATGTTATTCTTTTTCTTTATGTCTGCATTATTACAAGAGATATAAACAATGATGGTATAAGTGAATTTAATTAGTGCAGTTGACAAACATGAGATTATAATGGTTGTAGCAGTCTATTATCCATGGAATTTTCTATTCCTTAGAAATTAATAGCTCTTTTTTAAATACCTACTTCTAATTCAAAACACACAGATCAAGCCTATACTGCCTCAGTGAAAGGAAGGTAACATAATTACCCAATGAAATCAAAGTCTGCTGCTTTTGTTTCTTAGTGAGAGAAAGGAGCCATTTAATACTTTGGAAGCAGATACCATAATAGCATAGAGGAAAACTAAAATGGACAGCAAATTCAGCTGAAACTATGAAACTATGAAAATTTACTAACTAAATCTGAGACCTTTTAGGCTCATTAAATTATAAATATTAAAAATCTACCAGAATCATAGAACTACCAATTAAAAGAAAACATTAGCATATAATTAATATGACTATGAGAATTCATGTTTAAAATAAATTTCTGAAATGTTATTAAAACACAGAAAGCATATACAAATGTAGATTCACTTGTTAGGCATGTCTTGTTCATAAATCATTAGCCACTGTATTATTTAGATGATAGCTTATTAGAGCAGCACAGTTTGTAGGAAGACCTTAAGTTGTGTATAAAGTACAGTCCCTGCTAAGACATAGAGCTCTCATTTGCATCTTTGTACTCCAGCATAGAAAACAATAACTGATATTAAGTATATGTTTATAAATGGGAATTGCTATATATTATAACTAGATGTACTATTGTTTAGCTTTGAACAACACAACTCAAACTAGAGTTTTTTACATTTTTTTTTAAGAATTATATTTTTCATTTGTTTTTTTAATAAGATTTAATACAATACAATTTGGTTATGTTTCTTCTCCCCCAAATCCTAGATCCTCCCCACCTGCCTACACACCCAACTTTATGTTCTTTATTTACATTCTCTCTTTAATATAAACTAAAACAAAATAACCCAAAAGAAGTGCATAAATACTACAAAACCAAAAATAAATGGAAATCAAAATCAGGTTATAGTTAGGTTTAGGGTTAGATCAATAAGACAAAAAAAATGCAGAAACAAAGCAAAAGTAAACAAGTCTACAAAAATAACAGAGTGTATTTTGTTTTGGCCAGCTACTCCTGAACACAGAGACTTCCCTGGGCAGTGCTTTGGCGAAAACTGAGTTTTCTTTTGCCAACAGATACCAATCGAAATAACTTCTTAAGTTGGAGTGAAAGCTTGTTCACTTTTCAGTCTCAGTTCTAGGACACCATCCGGCTAGAACCTGTGCAGGTCTTGAGCCTGCTGTGACAATCCTAAAAGTTCATAGTGCATCTGTTCTGTTGTGTCTGAAGATACTGTTACATCGAGTACCAGTGTCAGGTCAATTCCTTTTGGATACTGCATTCTTTCCACCTCATTTTCTGTATAGATCTCTGAGTCCTGAGGAAAGGAGCTGAGGAAGACCTCTGTTTATGATAATAGAGGGCTCCAAAATTTGTCACTCTCTGCATATTGTCCATTCGTGGTCTCCCATTAATTTCAATAGTTCGATGGTTTCCCTGGAGTATGTTTGGTTAACAACTCAACAAGATATAATCCATTCCTCACACTGGAGTTTAGCTGGGCTATTGTCTCCCCATATTTGGCAACTCGGTTCATATTACTTTTATATATGAATATGTTTTAAGAAACTACTAGAGGGCTGGAGAGATGGCTCAGAGGTTAAGAGCACTGCCTGCTGTTCCAGAGGTCCTGAGTTCAATTCCCAGCAACCACATGGTGGCTCACAACTATCTGTAATGAGATCTGGTGCCCTCTTCTGGCCTGTAAGTATACATGCAAGCAGAACACTATATATGTAATAAATAAATATTTTTTTTAAAAAAAGAAACTATTAGAGTAGTAGGTTTCCATATGGATTTTCAATGGCCTATAATGTTAGTTGTCACTTCTACTATTCTCCTTTAACTCTCTCCCATCTCTCTCCACTTTTAACCATCCTATCTCTGTGTAACAACCTATTATCTTTTCCCTTCCTTGAGAGATCCTTTTTTCTTCCTGGTCCCTTTTAAGGTACTTCTGTGTTTATTTGGATTACAGCACACATATGAAAGACAGAAATGGTACATTCACATATAAGAGGAAACATACAATATATGTCATTGTTGGTCTGAGATACCTCACTCAGGTTGATTGTTTTAAACTTCATTTACATAACTGCAAATTTCAAAATTTCATTATTCCTAGCAGATGAATAACATTCCATTTTGTAACGCATTTTATTTTCTTTATCCATTCATCAACTGATGCACATAAAGGATGTTCCCAATATCTGACTGATATGAGTAGAGCTGCAGTGAACATGGATAAGCAAGTATCTCTGTATTAGTTTGTAGAGTCCTTTGGTTCTCTGCCCAATAGTGATACAGCTAGATCTTGAGTTATATCTATTCCCAGGTTCTGAATGAACCACCACACTGATTTCCAAAGTCACTGTACAAGTTTGCACTCCTACCAGAAACGAATAAATGAATCAACATCTGCATTCTTGCCAGGATGTGTGCTCATTTGTTTTATTTGATCTTGGGCACTTTGACAGGTGTAAGATCACATTTTAAAGTACTTTGAATCTGCTTTTCTCTGATGGCTAAGAATGTTGGACATTTATTGGTTTCTTAATTATTTGCATTTCTTTTGAGAACTTTTAACACTGCTCCATTCCCTGTTTTTAAATTATGCTCTGATGGAGGAAGGTCATTGGTTAATTAATAAAGGAACTGCTTGGCCCTCATAGGTTAGAACATAGGTGGGTGGAATAAACAGAACAGAATGCTGGGAGGAAGAGGAAGTGAGGTAAGATGCCTCAGACAGATGCCATGCAGCTCATAGCCAGGGCAGACGCGATGAAGCAAGCCGCCAGGTCAGACATGCTGAATCTTTCCCGGTAAGACTGATGCTACACAGATTATTAGAGATGGGTTGATCAGGATATGAGAATTAGCCTGTAAGGGCTAGAGCTAGTGGGCCAAGCAGTGTTTAAATCAATACAGTTTGTGTGTTGTTATTTTGGGGCATAAGCTAGCCAGGCGGCTGGGAGCTGTGTGGCAGGAACACAGGCCCGCAGCTCCTACTACAGTGATCTTTTCTTATTTTTCAGCTATTTTTGTAATTATTCATATACTTAAGATACTAATCATCCATCAGATATATATGCTTGTTACAGATCTTTTCTCATTCTGTAGGCTGCTGCTTTGCCAGAGTGACTATGCCCTTTTCCATACCAAAGCTTTAAGGTTCATTGAGTCCCATTTATTAACTGCTGATTTTAGTGCCTGTGCTTTTGGTGTCTCATTCAGAAAGTTCTTTTCAATTTCAGTTTATTTCAGTTTCAAGTTTATTGCCAGGTTCTCTTTTATCAGATTCAAGAAATCTGGCTCTATGCTGAGGTCCTTGATACATTAATTTTTTTCAGGGTGGTAAATATTGGTCATTTTGCATTATTCTACCTTCAAACATCCAGTTTGACCAATACCATTTTTGAAAATATTGTCCTTTATCTAATGAGTAGTTTTACCTCTTTTTTTTTTAAAAGGTGTCCATAGGTGTATGGAGTTATATTCAAACATAACTGTAATTCAATTCCATTGATCAATATGTATATTTCTATTCTAATACTACTATTTTTATTACAAATGCAATGTATTACAACTTGAAATATGGGATGGTAATACCATAAGTCAGTTCTTTTATTTTCAGGATTGTTTAAACCTTCTGGATATTTGAATTTCCATATGAAGTTGAAATGTTTTTCAATTTATATAAATTCCAAGTATTTTATTGAGAATATTTGTTAATATATTCATAGCAATATAATTTATTTCTATATTCCTATGTTTTCTTCTAGAGGTTTTTGTGCCTCAGGTTAAGATCTTTGGTCCATTTGGATCTGGTTTATGCAAAGTGATAGGTACAGGTCTAATTTTTTCTTCTGCATATGAACACCTAGTTAGCTCAGCACCATTTTTTGAAGATGCTTTTTTCCCAATGTTTAACTGTTGAGTGGGGAGAAACACTTAGCAACCACTTATATTGATCAATTGGTCTCACTGTTGATAGGGTGTGCAAAACACTACTTCATTATATGACATCTTTGTGTAATGAGTATTTTACATGGAGGGAACCGATGAAAAAAACATGTAAGAAAGACACTTTTCTTATTTGTTGCACCTTTATTTCTCATTAAATATGTAATAGCAATCCAATTTCTTTCTAGAGTGAACTATACAATGTACATCACTGAGTTTGAAATCACAAAAGAAGGAATAATTGCAGAATTTAATCAGCTTTTTCTTAGTTAAGATGAGGTAACAGTGGCTTCTACTACATAGAAAAGTCTGCTATGTGGGTGCACATTTATGACTCATTCAAGATTCATTTTGTCTTATGATAAAAGGGAATTATATCTGCTTTTTAGTTTTTAGATTTTATAAGAATATTTTTTCTGTTAAAATAAAATACCTTGAAATTTATCATATAACAGATTTTCTAAGTGTGGTAATTTCAATGTAATTGGCCCCATAATCTTATAAGGAGTGACACCATTAAGAGATGAGGCTTTATTAGAGTGGGTATGGCTCTGTTGGAGGAAGGGTGTCACTGTGGGAGTTTGAGGTTTACTATACTCAGGATATCTCCGAGAGTGTCAGTCGGCTTCCACATGATGTTGCCTACAGGATGTAGCACTCTTAGCTCCGGTACCATGTCTGCCTGCATGCTACCATGTCCACGCCATGATGATGATAACAGACTGACTGTAAGCCACCTCCCTCAATTAAACGTTTTCTCTATAAGAGTTGCTGTGGTCATAGTATCTCTTCACAATAATAAAATCCCTAAGACACAAAGATAATCATGATTACCTAGAAAAAAAATGTATCTTGAAAATTAAATAAGAAAAATGTTTTAGCTAAAAGAAAATAAGATATAATCTAACTGGCTGTTATCACAGTGCCCTTGAAGTAATTTCACCAATAATGTGGATTCTCAGTCATTTGTAGAGAAGGAATTTCTCTCAAACATAATCTCCATGTCATTCCCTGATGAGATGAAGTTTTCAAGCTTCCATCCAGTCTGTGTTCTGCCAACCTGCATGTGTATTCTCGGCACACTGAATATATCTAGTCCTCATGTGGAAAGAAAGAGCTAATGTTTGGACCACAGTCTAGCCATGTGCCAGAGGTGTTCATGGGAATGAGAGAACTTGGATGAAATGCTGCAATATTTTAAGGAGTATCTTTTGTGGCCTTGCTTTCTACCTTTCTCCCTCATTTTGCCAGACAGCAAAATGTCAGTCTTCATAGGCTCAGTACAACATTTATTACATCAAATGTTAAATAAAGTTAGATTTTTGTCTTTTAAGCTTTTAGTTATAAACTGTATAACAAACAATTTAAAATTTTCAGACATAAGAAAGAACACAAGCTTCTCTACAAAGTGAAATGGTAAACGGTAATTAAATTAGTTAAATTACTATTGAATAAAAATATAAAGAGAAAGAAAATAAAGGTATGGATCCTAGCTAAAAGGTAGATAGAACAGCACTACAATTGATCTTTTGTTAATATCCAAAGAAAAACATACTGTGAGTGCTGTATTAAATAATATTTATCTAATCTATTTTTCTATTTTATGATACTTTCTACTATAGTTATTAAGCCCAGTGAAAATGCGCTGGTAAATAATAAATGTCCTTTCATCTAGACAGAACTTTCTCAACAAATAAATAAGTAAAGACACATTTTCTCGCAAAGGAGAAGATATCTGATCAGAGTTCCTCCCAAAGTCACTGTTATTTGTTTTTATTTCTACATTCTTATATCCTGCTTCCCTTTTCTTCTCTTGTGGAATAAGAGTGAGTCTACAATGCTTGGAGGTGAAAGAGAAAGAGCAGCCACAGTCCCTCTGATCCAACTATAAATGTGTTTTCCTTTTTCTGTCAGGCTAGAAGCTGAAAGAGAAATGTACTTCCTGAATTTTTAATAGTATATTTGTTTATTTTTCACTCTGGACCTTTCTTCATACATTGCTAAATGTTGCTATAACTAGCTGAAACAACTTTCCATTTCATGTTCATAATTCTTATCAAAGGAGAAAAACACAGAATAAACTTTTCAATATTATCTATTTCTCACTACTTACCTTTGGGAAATTATATGAATCATTTTCAACAAATGAAAAATGGTGAGAACTCATTTTAAAAGCAAAATTAAATATTGCCTTCTAGAATTCTGTCATACTCCTTTATTTCTGATTCATGTTTAAACACATTCATACTCAAAGGCGTACTACATCTAAAAATAAATAAGCCTACCACGTATGCCAGTAAACACAAACACTGATGGATGTGTGCATGTACACATGGCAGGAACTCAAGAATTATGGTTTAGTTCCTATACAACACAAGAAAACCATATAAACTTTAGAGGTTAGAATATTTTTTATCTGTTTAGAAAAGTAACAGTTACTGTCTATGCCATTGATTTAGCAGTACTGAGTGAGACATACTTCTTTGTCCAGTTCTCCAACCATTTATGTTGAACATTAAAACACTGCAAATATATTTTCAAGATTCTCTTTTTTGTTAAATTACATTTAAAACAATGGATAGTAAGCACTGTTGTGAGTTCCAGTGTAAAAATCTTTAACATGATAACCATATCACAAATAATAATCAAGGAACTAAGTCATTCGTTACAATTTAAGCAATTTTTATCTAGTAAATTTTATTGCTCCTGCCACATGAAATAACGATGAAATACTTAACAGATTATGAATAGCCAGACAGAAACTCAAGTAATATCATCTTCTTCAGGGAAAAACACAACTATTGGCTACCCAATACCAAATGGTCAATCCTGAAAACAAACATGCAATAATATTATATACACTGAGCAAGTTACATTTAGGCTTCATCACTGTATTATATTATGGACTTGTTGCTATCATGCTTAGTACTATGCAGACTCTCAAAAAAGTTATAAAAATGGTCTACTCCCCTACAGAAAGAGGATGAACCTTGGAGTTCAAAGAAAATTGTGGCGAACTTAAAAATTGCAGGGATAATATCTTGTTAATATGTGGCAAAATTCGCTCAGCTTGTTCCCTTACATATTATTATATGTAACCGTAATAATAAGAACAAAATGAGGGCCTGGTAAAACTGTTTATGAATAAATAGAGAGAGCACTTACTCCAGTACATGGATCTACTCAGTGAGGGTTTGGATGGCATTCACACCACAATCATTATGTCTGTATATTTGAAGCATACAAATATGTAAGAATAATAGTCAACTCCAGAAAATGAATGAAGAGGGAATGGAGAATTTTGATTTGCCAAATTTAATAATCACTGAAATATTAGTAGTAGCAAATATAAATTATGAATATAAATTTTAAATCTATGTATCCCAAAATAATTATCTAGGATCTACACTGAACAAGGAATAATTCAGAGCAATAAATGGTATAAACAACACAAAATCCTCTGCTATGAAATTCTTTTCCTTTTCAATTTAATTAAAGCATCTTAGCTAAGTTCTTAAGAATGGGAAGTTAAAATCTTGTTTTTATTTATGGTGAAAAACACCTCTGAGTAATGCCATCATGTGTGAGAATCCTTAGAGTTTGAAATCAATGACTGTGCTCCCCCACATCCTCAGCTTCCAACTCTCTTCCCCTTTTAGTGTGACATTTATAATACGGTTTTATATTCTCATTAATCTGAATAAGAAAAGCCCAGAGATTAGACTCTAAACTACAAGGTAATTTCTCTTTAATCACCATAACTCTTACACCAAAAAAATTTCCCCAAGGTATCTTACTAATTTGAAAATCTTGTATCTTATGTAACATCTTTCTTTCTAAAGATAGAACATTGTTTTCCAAGCTGAGCTTATGGGGCATTTTTGGGTGCAAGACTTTCCTTGAAGCTGCTCAGGTAGAGTTTTCTTCTGCAGTTTATAGTGCTGTAGCTCAGCTCCCAGGCAGATCATGTCACTTCCTAGTTCGGCCTTAATAAGATATATTGACACATCCCTCCTCAGAACACAGCACCTGGACAGTAGAATAGTTGCAAATTGTGATAAGCTCTCCAGTTCTTTGCTTTAAGTGTTGCCAAGGCTTTTATCCACTCTCCTTTGTCCATGGAATAGCCGCCTGATTGAAATCTGCTTGATTACACAGGGCACTCAAGTATGAGGTGAGGCATAGTGCCAAGATTCTAGTCTATCCTGGTGAACTGCTAGCATTTGGTTATGTGTTTCTCAGTAATGCAAAGAACATCCTATCTGTTGGCCAGCTTATTATAGGTAAAAAGATATGTTGTGACTATATTTAAATATTGCAAATGCTGGCAGATTTTCCTAAAGAAAATTAAGGAGAAATTTAAAGAGACTAGGATCATTTGGCTTATAGTTTTCTCTAAGGTTGTTTCAAAAGCAATATTTAATAATGTGTACTTCTAGCTTCTAGACATTGATATTTATATAGTTCTCAAATCCAAATGACTATAGCTCTTTTGGGAGATGTCGTTTCCAGGATTGGACAAGAGGATTATGTAATTTGTACCTCTTGCACAGCAATACAGGAACAGATTAGACTGCCATATTACAACGATTGTGCTGCATAGCACTTGACACCTCAACTCCCGCATTTACACAGAGAGAGACAGAGAAAGGGAGATAACACTATACAGACAGTACAGTATACAATGATAAAGGTGATGATGATGATAATGGTGATAATAATAATAACTAGGAAACTAAACAACTTTACAAGTTTTCTTTGCCCATAGGTAGCTCAGCCTAGAACAGTCTGCCTTGAAAGCATGAGGACTTAAGTTTGACCTCCAGAACACGTGGAAAATGGCTGACTGGTAGATCAGGCTCATAATTCCAGGGCAAGGTAGGTAAAGAAAAGCAGATTTCTGAGGCTCCCTGGTCAGCTAGTCTAGACTAATTGATGCTCCCATGCCATGAGGGAACTGTCTCAAGTGAGATTGCTGGCATTGGTGAAGATATCACCAAAGGTTTTCTTCAAGTCTTGACACACGTACAAAATGTGTGTGTGCGCGCACACACACACACAATGAACATATTCGCACACATATATACAGAGGCATAAAAATGATTCATTGTTACAGATCAATTATTCAATTGGGGGAAAAGGTCATATTATATTATAACTCAAAATACAAAGACATATCCTCAAGTCTGCCTAGATTATATAAGAGGAGATTAAATAAATTAATTACAGAGACAAAAAATATTCATAGGCTTTGAAGATAATTTATTTAATAACTTTTTAGAGTAAATAAATGGATTCCCGGTTTAAACAGCACTACAAAATCTAAAAAAAATAAACCAAACAAAAACAAACAAGCAAAGAAAAAGTACAAATATATCTCCCTTTTTGTCATGACAACTGCCAGTCAATATTTTTTTAATTTATTTATTTTAAAAAACAGTCTTTTCACTTGGGAGGCAGAGGCAGGTGGATCTCTGAGTTCGAGACCAGCCTGGTCTACAGAGTTAGTTCCAGGACAGGCTCCAAAACCACAGAGAAACCCTGTCTCGAAAAAAAAAAAGTCTTTTCTCTTTTTACATACCAAACCCAGTTCCCATTTCCTCTATTCCTCCCACAACCTCCAACTTTCCCCAGCCCACCGCACCCCATCCATTCGTTAGAGAAGGTAAGACTTTTCATGGGGAGTCAATAAAGTCTGGTACATCACTTTGAGGCATGACCAAGGTCCTCCCTACTACAGCTGGTCTGTGGAAGGTATCCCTCCAAAGAAAATGGGCTCAAAAAAAAAAAACAGTTAAAGCAGTAGGGATAAATTCTGGTCCCATTGCTAGTGGTCCTACAGACTGCCCCAGCCATACAATTGTCACCCACATTGAGAGGGCCTAGTTTGGTCCTATGCTGAATCCTCTGCTGTCATTACAAAGTCAATGAGTTTCCATTAGCTCACGTAAGCTGTTTCAGTGAGTTTCCTCATCATGGTCTTGACTCATTTGCTCATATTATCCCTCCTTCCTTTCTTCGACTGGACTTTGGGAGCTCAGCCCAGTGTTCCGCTGTGGATCTCTGCATCTGCTTTCATCAGTTGCTGGATGAAGATTCTATGATGACATTTAAGGTAGTTATCTATCTGATTACAGGGCAAGGCCAGTTCAGACACTTGTCCACTATTGCTTAGGGTCTTATTATGGATTCCTGGGAATTTCTCTAGTGCCAGGTTTCTTACTAACCTCATAATGGCTCCCTCAATCCAAATATCTCTTGCTCTCCTCTCTGTCCTTCCTCCGTCTTGGTCATCAGGTTTCCTCATGAGGGCAGAAGGGAGGAGGAGGGGAGAAGGGGAGGTGAATGGAGAACATTGGGGGCTGGTAAATATTTTGAATAAAAGCAACATTACAGAAAAAAAAGTATTTGCTGTTTTAGGATAAGAGTTTTCAAAAGAAAACATGACAAATTAGACATGAGAGGAATGATGCTGTTTTTATCACATTTTTCTTAATACAACAACAACAAAGACAAAAACAAAAACAGGACATGCAATTATTCCCAAATATAAACCACAGGAGCTTAGGGCAGGAGTGTACAAGTTACTATTGGGACTGTCAAATCACTCAATTTTGCTTGGGTTTCAACCACGTGACTGCTCAGAGGCCCTGGTAGGGCCTGATCCACAGAACTGCTTGGGTTATTGATCTCACCACTACCCAAACTCTACTGCGTGAGTTTCTCCTAGGGTCAAAACTGCGTTGCAAAACAGTTGCCCCTATAAAATGTAGGTTAGGCCCTTTCTTCCTGGAGCTCACCGATGAAAGAAACCTATTCTGTGGTTTAACCACTAGACAAGTTTGTAACCAGGTTGCACGCGTATGATTTATTAACAGTGAACATTTCCCCAGCTGCACATTTCCCCAGTTGAAGATAATTCAAATGTCGAAGTTATAAAAAGAAATAGCACCTTAAATATCTCATTTGATATAACTTTGTCTCTAAGAAAGTAGAGTAATGACAAATAGAAAAGATAATATCAAAAAGATTTTTGTCAATCATACCTGTATATCTCTGGGAAGAATTTTGTACATTGAGTGAGCTAAATTTGATCCATTGCTTATTTTTGCAAAGGCAGTTTTATTGAAACCTAGGTAAGCAATCCTCATCTATTTTCTGTTTTATTTTGCTTTCTCTTAAGGTTGCAGAATAAAGCAGCTGACAGAAACAATGTGGCTGTCAGAAGCACACATATGAAAGAGCAAGGTTAAATTTTTTAAATGTATTTAAAATCATTTAAAGAAAATTTGTTGACCTTGGGTTTAAGTTACGGTGCTCCATAAACTAAGAATGCCATAGGGTTTTCAAGGACTGAATTCTAATCGTGACGCTTCTGCTTTACTCTATAATGACTTACTGGATGCCTTATTACACATGGCACATAAGATATTGATGCCTAGCATATCTACACCGGGTAAACTTAAGTCATCTAATAAAAGTTGGTGCTTCTGAGAAAGTAGACAAAATTGTAGAGACAATCTTCTTAGAGTGAAATTAGTAAAGTTCCCACCCTTGGCCTCAATATTTGATTAAAATTCCTGTTTCCACTTGGAGGTAAAGACTGTGACATGCCCTTAGCACGCCACACAGCAGTACAACATTTGAGTGATTATTGTCAATATAATGTACAACTGCTGAAAGATACCCAGCTGCAGATACTACACACATTTTACCACAAATTCAGATAAAACCAAATTACAATGATCATTTTACAAAATCAAAAGAAACACAGAAATGTAAGGCAGAAAACCACAACAGAGAAGCAAGAAGTCAGTGCTTGCAGACAGTTCTAAGTTTTATAAACAAGAAGGAATATTTAAAATACTGACTAATAATTGACATTAGTTAACAAAGCAGCAATGCATCCCAATTTTAAAGATAACAGGAAACTACTAAATAATTCACAATTTTTCAAAAACTGAACAATAAAATTTAAAGTCATTAACTTAGTTCAAAGACATCACATAAGAAATAAAGAGAAATCGTGGGATAATTGGGATAATAGGAACAGAATAAAAACCAATTGGCTGCATTTTAGAAGAGATACATGAAACCTAAACTATAAAAGAATTTTCAACAAAAACATTAAAAGAAGTATACTAAGCAAACTAATAAAAAGAGGAAAAATTGACTGGATTAAAAAATAATACAAAAGTAACACCCAATTTCAGTAATTTTCCAATAGTTGATAAAACTTGTGGGAAGAAAAGAAGAAAGTTACAAAGAGAAGATATACAATCTAATTGATAGAGCACTGACATATAGGATGGAATATTTTAATTAGTATTTGATTTTAAATGTATATAGTAGAAATATTTAGTGTATTTACATTTAATTGTCTAAAAATAACAGTAAGATATCACTTATTTGGAAGAGAAATGAAAAAGTTGCTATAAGAGCAGGAACTAATGACAGGGGCAGGAAATGCAGCATAGAGGCAAATAAAAGCAAACACAGATTACTGTGCACACTAATTAAATCAATATGCCTCTGGCAAGGCAGATAGGTTTAAGAGAAAATGAAAAGCCAGGGCTTTCTAGTTTACAAGTGAAGAAGGTATTACCATAGACTAGACATTTGGAAACCTGAGACTTATGCACCAATTTGCACTATAAAATTTAAACTAGATGAAATGGAGAATTTGCTGATGCTCACACCCATAATTCTGTTGCTCTTCATAATGGATAAGAAGTTCATTTAATAGCATTTTTTTCAATAAGTTTGCACACCTATAAAAGACAGCCACACAAATGTACTGAACAACAGCTGAAAGCAGACAGATTGATATAGACTTTTCCTAAAATCAAAGAGAAACAATTAAAAAAATTATTCAAATTTGGCTGAATTAAAATTGACCTCAACTAGAAAAAAGTCATATTTTTTTAATCATCCAAAAAATTATAGCTAGCTACATGATAGTCACAGAGTGACAAAAACCACAGTGGTAAAAATTATAAACACTGATGAAATCTTGAAAATCTCCACACACAAGGTCATGCCTGAAATTCTATGAGGTTCTACAAATTAGGGAGAAAAAATATGGAGAAAAAATAGGTTCTCTCATTGGGTGTAATGATTGAAGAATTGAAAACATTTTCTAGGATAAACATATTAGACATTTTAAAAATTTTATATGAGTGTATATAAAAAGTCTGTGCATGTGCATTTCGAGATATTTAATTTTAATTTTTGTGAGTTTTATTTAAAAATCATAAATGAATCTCAAACTAGTTAGTGATATATATTATAAAGTTTGAGGAAGATGCCATATGAAGTGTTGTAGGAGCTGCGGGTTGCATTCCGCCACTCAGCTCCTGCCACCGGCTAGCTTTACCTGAAATAACAACACACAAATTGTATTCTTTTAAACACTGTTTGGCCCATTATATCTAGCCTCTTCTCAGCTAACTCTCGCATCTGGACTAGCCCATTTCTAATAATGTGTGTAGCACCCCAAGGTGCGCTTACCAGGAAGATTCTAGCCTACGTCCATCCTGGGTCGGAGCTTCATCGTGTGTGTCTGCCTGAGAGAGGGGAGCATGGCCTCTGTCTGAGGTGTCTTACCTCACTTCTTCTTCCTCCCAGCATTCTGTTCTGTTTACTCCTCCCACCTATGTTTTAACCTATGAGGGCCAAGCAGTTTCTTCATTATAATTAACCAATGACCTTCCTCCATCAATGAAAGCGGAAAATTATTAAGGTATGTATCAAAAATGAATCAATAGTGTCTCAAGAGAGATGACAGTGTGTTTATGAGCACTTACTGGTCTTACAGACCACTCAGGTTCAATCTCCCGCATCATTATGGTATCTAAATTTCATTCAAATATCCTGTTCCATTTCCTTAAGTATCTTTTGGCCATTTGAGATTCTTCTGTTGAGAATTTTGTTTACTTCAGTTCCTCATTTTTTAATTGGGTTATTTAGAAATTTAATGTCTAATTTCTTGAGTTCTTTATATATTATGGATATCAGTACTTTGTCTAATGTGGGGTTGGTGAAGCCATAAGGGAAATGCAAATCAAAACAACTCTGAGATACCATCGTACACCTATCAGAATGGTTAAGATCAAAAACACCAATGATATCTTATGCTGGAGAGAATGTGGAGTAAGGGGAAGACTAATCTATTGCTGGTGGGAATGCAAACTTGTACAAGCACTTTGGAAATCAATATGGAGTTTTCTCAGAAAATTGGGAATCAACCTACTTCAGGATCCAGCAATAGCACTCTTTAGCATATACCCAAAAGATACTCAATCATACTATAAAAGCATTTGTTCAACTATGCTCATAGCAGCATTATTTGCAATAGTGAGAACCTGGAAACAACCTAGATGCCCTTCAACTGAAGAATGGATAAAGAAAATGTGGTGCATTTACACATTAAAGAACTACTCGGCAGGGGAAAAAAAAAGACATCTTGAATTTTGCAAGCAAAATTAGAAAACACTATCCTGAGTGGGGTAATCCAGACACAAAAAGATGAATATGGTATGTACTCACTCATAAGTAGATACTATCTATAAACAAAGGACATTGAGCCTATAGTTCATGATCCTAGAGAACCCAAGTAATAAGGTGAACCCAAAGAAAAACATGTATAGATCCACCTGGAAATTGGAAACAGACAAGATCGCCTGATATAATTGGGAGTATGGGGGTGGGGGGGGAGAATGGAGAGTAGAAGGGGCAGAGGAGTGGAGAAGGGGAGGGTTGAGGAGAACTTGAGGGAATGAGATAGTTGAGATGGAGGAAGGACAGAGATGAGAGCCAGGAAAGAGATATCTTATAGGGTTAGCAGAAACCTGGCTCTAAAGAAATTCCCAGGAATCCACAAGGATGACCCCAGCTAAGACCCTAAGCAATAGAGGAGAGGGGACCCAATCTTGACTTACCTTCTGGTCAGACTGATGAATATCTTAAATATCACCATAGAACCTTCATCCAGCAACTGATAGAAACAGAGGCAGAGACCCACATCAGTGCACTGGACTGAGCTCCCAAAGTTTAGTTGAAAAGCAGAAGAAATGAGAATATGAGCAAAGAGGTCAAGACCATAATGGGTTTACCCACTGAGTCTACCTGACCTAATTGGAGTTCACCAACTTCAGCCAGACTGGAAAGGAACAAGCATAGGAAAAAACTAGTCCCTCAGAATGTGGTTGACAGTTGAATTACTGGGCCAGAGTGAGGAGCCACTGGCAGTGGCACCAGAATTTATCCCTACTGCATGTACTGGATTTTTGGGATCCTATTCTCTTTGGATGTATACTTTACTTATCCTAGATATAGTAGGGAGGGCCTTGGACCTCTACAAGGCAATGTGTCTTACCCTCTCTGGGGACTGGATGGGGGTCGGGTGGGAGGGTATGTGGAGAATATGGGAATAGGGGAGGGGTGAGAAGTTGGATTGGTATTTTTTAAAATCTAATAAATTAAAAAAAATGCTACAGCTAAAAAAAAAAATCTCATTCCAGATTCAATGCCCTCTTTCGACTTCTATAGGTTCCTGACATGCAGATACTGCACTTAGATTCATGCAAGCAGAAATACACATAAAATAAGTAGACCTAAAACTTAAATTTAAAAAGGAGGTAACCTGAAAAATCACGAAATGATGACAAATTATCGAAAGTACCTTTAAATTATCTGAGTATCAAGCAAGTCAACTGAAAGAAAATTTTAATAATTTTGAAAGCAATAAAAAATAAAATATTTTATTTTGTATAATCCAAAGTAATTAAATGTTCCTTTTATAGTAAAAAGCAAGAAGTGCACTACTGTCCTTGTTTCACAGAATCAGAAGCAAAGGATCAAATTTATCCACAGGATAAAAGGCAGAATCAGGATTAGAAGACAAATTTATATGGTATCATTTTATACATTGACCATCATATATATATATAACTGGCACTCATTAAAGTTTTTTAATGACTGTAACAAACATAGAAAATGTGATAAGTACTATTGAGTGTTAAACTATGCTCTCATTAAATATTGCAAGACCAAAACAAAATGAACAAACAAGCAAATAAAACAGGAATTCTCAGAACCTAGAAAAAGAATAACAACACAGTACAAAACCAGCACAATGACAAACCCAGTAATAATAAAAAGAACAGAAGTGAGTGAAGGTGAAAACAAAAGAATATGACAAATAACAATATTCATTAATGCCTATAAGAAGGCAAAAATTACTGTAGACATTAAAGACATCTAAAGAATGAGGAAGGAAAGCAAAGAACTCTTTAGATACAGAGTAGATGAGACAGGGAAGTTTCTTAGTTAAGCCCAGTAATCAAAGACTTTGTAATAAGACTTTATTCAGTTATCACTATTATTATTAAGAGTACTGAATGCACAATTTCAAACACTTTAAAAATCTCCAGTTTTAAAGAGCTATATTGGATTATTTCATCATATAGTTAAAAATAATTTATAAGGTTATGCACAATCTTTTGTGAAAATAAAAAGACAAATGATCCAAATAATTTTACAAAGTTAATGGTACTGCCATCTCAGAACTAGACAAAAATTCTACCCAAAAGAAGACAACTAAAGCTGATTTCCTCAGAATATACTTTTGGTAAACTTTAACAAAATATTAGTAAGCAAAATTAAATTAAATAATTGTACATTTTGAATTGCGAGACTGGATCAGAGTTTGAAAGCAGTGAATGCAGTTCAGCAATAAGGAAAGGGGAAAAAAGAAAACTAAGAATAAGAAACAATTAATACAAAAAGTATCAAAAAATTCAATAAAGATTAGCAAAAAGATTCAGAATAAAAGTGCTAAGAACTTGCTGATAATTTTAAAACAGTCATAAAACCCATGCAGCTGACACCAAACTGGATGTTGGAAGACTGGTCCCACTCTGATTTTAGGTGCAATGAATTCCTGTCTTGTAGGATTCATTCAGCACAGTACTGACAATGCTAGCAGGCAATTGCAATACAAAAGAAGACAAAGAAAACAAATCAGAAAGAATAGGTATGCAAGACAGAAAGAAAGAAATGTAATCATCTGTAACAGAAGACCCAATTTTATAAATAATATTCTGAGGGATTTTTATTGAAAACACACAATTTATAACCTAGTAATTAAACGCAGTATGGTGTCAGTCTATACAGCACACTCTCAAACTAATTGTATTTCTGAATATTAGAAGTGCTTATACAGATACCACTACAAAAATATATAATACCATTTACAATCACTCAGGTTAGAAAGTGGACAAAAGCTAAGAACAGTTATTTCTAGGAATAAGTTATATCAATCACAGAGACGTGTAAAGAAACTCAATTTAACATTCCCATTGTTTTGTTAAAAGATCACCATTGTGAAACATGCCAGTTGAAACCAAGCATCAATCATATTAAATGCCATTTTAAATCAGAGATATCAAATGCTGGCAAGAATGTGGGGGCAGTTAGTTAGGAAAGCATCACAGACAGCAATGTAAAGTAATGGTGAAATACAATCTGATATCTTTCTCAAACTAAATATAGCATTAATGTAGTTCACAGCAATGAACTGCTGGGCTTTATTCCAGAGAAATGGAAAGTCAGTTTTTTATTATTTGTTATTATTATTTTATTTTTTTTGAACTCACAGCTGATTTTTGAGGAAAACTTTTGTGATCATGAAGGTTGTAAACAAACCAAACATATTTAACTCCTGCATTTCTAAGAAGCTTAAAGAGCACCCACATAAAGCAACCCTGTTCATTTTAAATGAAAATAGTGGTACACACTCATTATCAGGAACCTAGCCGTGAAATGCCAGAGTTTGATTATGGAAAAAGTCAATGTGAAACATCATACAAAACAGATCTATTTCTATAAAATTTTTGATTTGACAAAGTTATAGGTTTTGAAAATTGATTAGGAATTTCTAGGGGGAAGTCAGGGGTAGCTATAGAAGAGCAATGTGAAGAAATTTTATGATGATCAAAATGTTTTCAGTCCAGACTCTATCAATATCAACATCTTGGCTGTGGTATTAAAGTACGATTCTTCAGAACATTATCATCTGACAAAATGCTGTAAAGATTATATGACATATTCTGTGTTGCTTTTAATTTTTTTAACTTTTTGTTTGAAAGTGGGGTGGGGTATGCATGGAGTTCATAGCACAACTCTCTGTCTTCAGAACCCCTATTCCATGAGAGTTCAGATCATCAGTTTGGTGGCAAATGCCCTCACGCAGTATCAAGTGAGCCACCACTCCCTCTCTGACTCCTTTTTATATTGGTATGTGAATATAAAATCTTCTCAAAATAAAATAGTTTAACTGAAAATATTTATTATATATGTAGAATTATGTCATAGCTGGGATTATGTAATCACTGATAAGTAAATATTTTCTTCAACGTCCATGGATGTTTTTCCTTAAAATTTTTATACCTTTGGATATATATCCAAAAGTGATATTACTGGGTCTTGAGAAAGGTTGTTTCCTAATTTTCTGAGAAATAGCCACACTGACATCCAAAGGGGTTGTACCAGCTTTCATTCTCACAAGCAATGCAGAAGTGTTCCCTTTTCCACACAACCTCTCCAGCATAAGTTGTCATCAGTGTTTTTGATCTTGGCCATTCTTACAGGTGTAAGATGGAATCTGAGAGTTGTTTTGATTTGCATTTCTCTGATGTTTAAGGATGTTGTACATTTCCTTAAGTGTCTTTCAGCCATTTTAGATTCCTCTGTTGAGAATTCCATTTTTTTTATTGGATTATGTGTTCTTTTGATTACCAATTTCTTGAGGGTTGTTTTTGTATATTTTGGAGATCAGACCTCTGTCTGATGTGGGATTAGTGAAGCTAATAGGCTGTCATTTTGTCTTGTTGACCATGTCCTTTACTTAACAGAATATTTCAGTTTCAGGAGGTCCCATTTATTAATTGTTTCTCTCAGTGTCTGTGCTGCTGGGGTTTTATTTAAGAAGTGGTCATCTGTACCAATGCGTTCAAGTGTACTTCCCACTTTCTCTTCTATAAGGTTCAGTGTGGCTGGCTTTATGTTGAGGTCAAGACCCAGTAATACCACTACCACTTTTGCGTATATATTCAAAGGATGCTCACTCATGCCACAAGGACATATGCTCAACTATGTTCATAGTAGCAATAAAAAATTTATACCAGTATATTGTAATGGTTTAGATTTCTTTCCCGAGAACATAGCATACCTGAAAAATGCCATGGTATCTTTTTGGCCCTTTTAACAGTTTCTATTGATGAAGATAAAATCAAGTTATTTTTTTAAAAGAAAAGAAAAGAATCGATGCTTTTAAATATATTTCTCTCTCTGCCTGAAATTTACATATACATTGTAGCTTGTAAAATACTTTAATTTCCTAATATGAAATACATTGTCAATTTATTGTTACTCAAATTTCAATGTAGAGATAATTCATTACATTTTAAAGCAAATCACATAAAAACACAGAGAAACACCTTGAAAGTAGATTGCATATGTGTGTCTGTGTACATGCTCACATATGTGTGTGGCAGGGCATGTATATGTCTGTGTGTGTTTGTGCATGGGTATGTGTGCGTGTGAGTGTTCATGCGTGTGTGTGTATGTGTGTGTGTGTGTGCCTGTGTGTTGACATGTAAGAATACCCATCCCTGGTGTCATTATTCATGTGTAAAGTTTTATTTTTTTTTCAGACAGGGCCTGTCACTCACCTGCAACTTGCAGAATAGGTTAAGCTGACTGGCCAGGAGGCCCCAGGGGGTTGCCTATCTGCACGTTGCCAACAATGGGATCACAAGTGTATCATCATTCCTAGATTTTTAATATGGATCCTGGGACTCATAGGTCATCATGTCTGCAAGGCAAGAGCTTTCCAAACTGAACTGTTTTGAGTGAAATTTCTGAGGATTAAAAATGTGAACAAGGAGTACATTCAAAATGGTATCCATTGATTGTGGAGTTTTTATATTATTGTCTCTGAAATAAGTACAGAATATTTAGATACACTTTATGTCAATAGTACTAAATGATTAAATGAAAATGTTTTCTGTAATAATAATTAGGGACCTATGAACCTATGGATCAAGGACCTATGCCCTCAGGATGGATCCTCTCTGGCCAAAGAAATTAGAAAACTATTTTCACTGAAGTATATGGATACAGTAGAGAACTAATTAATGAGGGCAGCTTGCAGATGAAGAATAATGATAAACCTTGAATCCTTGCTACCAATATTCCAAACTCATGTATTATGGAGTCATTTGCTCTCTTAAGTGGTTTTTTAAATTTCAGTTATGAAAATTTGCCTAATACTCTGTTGAAAACTTGCTCATAAATGATTTTTTTTAAAAAAACTTACAGTTCAGTTAGCTCTATTACAGTGTGTTGATTTATACAGTACAAACTTTTAATGGCATTTCCGCAGGCATCCACTTCCCTAAGTATTTTGTGGTCACTCTTTGTTGATGATGGTAGAAGTGACTTCCCCTGTAGATTTTTGCATAGAATCCCCATCACCTCAACATCACATCTTAAGTTGAGTTTTTTGTTTATTTGTTTTGTTTTGTTTCTTGAAAAAATAGTAACAGGGTTCTTGCACAAGAACAAGCTTCCCTTTCTAAAATAATGTGTTCCTATTATTTATCTGTAAATCTGAGTAACTACTTTACAGACTTTATATTAAGAACCCAAAGATACACAAAAAGTAATGTATGAATCATGACTTGCTTGGAAGGCTAGGATATATTTCTTGAGTTTATTCAAGATTTTTATCTAGACAGTGCACTTGGAAGAAATGTAACTAGGTTATTATTTTTTCATCTCTAAGGGCAAAGTACAAAAATAAATGTCTTCTGATTGAGGTATAGTCTCACATATTCACTTCTTCGCTAAGGCAAAAGCCAAGACACTAAGATGAAAGATGAAAGATACACCCTACCCTTAAGTAGTGCAGGGAGAGGGTAATTCTAAAATTGCAAGGCTGGATTCCATTCACTCAACAAGAGGATGTGAATGCTGGGAAGCCAGGAATCAGAAACCTTTATTACAATTAGTTGAGCTGGTTCTGTCATCTAAGGAAAAAAAAATGTGACATCTAATTAAATAATGCTTAGAACTGGAGAAATACTCTTCCACACTAACAAAAACACCAACCAGTTATCAAATCTAATGGTCATCCCTTAACATGTACATGATGTGGGATTCCTCTCTGTATGTTGTGATTACTGTTAATGAATAAAGAAACTGGCTTGGCTTGATAAGGTAGAACAGAACTAGTTGTGGAGAACTAAACTGGATGAGAAAGAAAGACATAGTCAGAGAAAAGCCATGTAGGACCACAGAGCATAGATGCTGGAATTTTACCCAGTAAGCCACAGCCACATGACGATACACAGATGAATAGAAATGGGTTAAATTAAGAGTCAGCCAATAAGGAGTTAGAGCTAATGAGTCAAGCAGTGACTTAATTAATATGGTTTCTATGTGATTATTTTGGGTCTGAGCAGCCGGGCAGCTGGAATGACCAAGCATCCTGCCCTTCAACACATACATACAAGTGGCATTACAGACTGAACAGGTGATATTTAGGAATATATGTATATATTTACATATACGCATGTAGGAAAAATTAATAGAAAAAGTGGCTCTGAATTCGAAAAAAATAGAAAGGAGAGGAGGGCTATATGTAGATTTTGGTGGGAAGAAATGAAACAAGAAATGTAAATATATTATAATCTTAAAATTAAAAAATAGCTTCCTCTACTCCTTTGTTTTCCAGGAGTTGCTGATTTATAAAAACTGTCTGATTAAAGTACAGGAGGGACTATATTTTTTAATAAAATGTGTCCTTTTCAGAGAAGACAACAATGATTAATTCAATAAATACATTTTGAGGCTAAACTGAAAGATGATCTTTTCCTTGTTTTCTCATGGGAACACTCTCTAAGATCCCAGCCATGTGTGGCAGTGAAAACGCACAGCTAATTCATTGGCTAAAACGGTTCTGTATGCTCTATAGTAAAGAACTGGCAGCGATCTAAAAATGTCATTTTTGTCATCTGTTTTGTAATCTGCAACTCAAGAACACCCTATAAAGATCAAGCTTAGGGCAAGAGATACACATGCTTTGTGTTTATGTATTTAGTATCATCTCTTTATCCTAGAGGTGATCATGGATAAACCCAGTGGAGCCGGGTCTGAGTGCATAGATGTGATGTATGTGCAGAAGACTTCTTCATACATCCAGTTCCACCCTCTCTATATGATTCCTAACTCATGGATGCTATAACTACTTGACATTCATACTTGGATTCTTAATATCTAATTTTAATATACATATAACAATCAATGATTTTGACAGAGAAATTTAGTTCCTTACCCTAAACCTAGTACCTTTCCTATTTTTATTCTTTGATGAAGTAGAGCATTTTAGGTTAAACTTCAATCTCTATTGTATGTCTCATACCTTGAGTCATCTTAATTGTTTGATAGTGCTCATCATTAATGGATAATATATTTTATACATTTTCCTTCATCGAAACAAATGTCCCAAAGGCAAGAAGTTGATCCATTTCATAAATGATATATTCAATTCCCCAAGACAGATGCAATTCTTTCTGTCAATAAATTTGAATGACGATGCAAAGGGTTCTTTTTAAAGACAGAAAAAAGATATAAGAGGGAAAACTTTAAGAATTATTATTAGGAAAAAAGTGAGAAATCCAAATCATTAGAAACTGACATTTATCTAAGAAACAATGCACTTATACTCTCAAATTCATTGCATCACTATTTACAATGACCAAGAAGGTCAAACTAAGGGCTAACTAATTCATAAATGATTAAAGAAGATATATATATGTATGTATTTATATTCATAATATATATTTATCAGATAGATAGATAGATAGATAGATAGATAGATAGATAGATAGATAGA